>VOQK01000255.1:5770-22461 GCA_015052645.1 Benitochromis conjunctus | reverse complement strand
TAAATTTAAGCTCTTTCTCGTCTGTGTGGTCTGCACTTACACTGGTCCAGGACAGTTTTTAGGTGGGTCCATTCGTCCCCCATTTGTTACAAACTCCAGCACTTCTTGGTTACTGCGGCTCGGGTATGGCATGTAGCCCAACGAAAAGATCTCCCACAGCAGAACCCCAAATGACCTTCGAGAGGCAATTGATGAGAAAAAAAGATTAGTTGGAGGGAGAGAAAGAAAGCGAGCGGCGCTAAGGACAATCAAGTCTTAAATTACAGGCATCATCACCGCTGAAGTGGTGAAGGATGAGAGCAGAGGACAAGTATGAGACGGAGAGAAATGCAGTGAGGGTTCAGCAGGAGGTGAAAAAAACAGACAGGTGTGAAACTCTGGAGGTGAAACCAGTGTCAGTCTGAGAGATGTGCAGGTTTCTCACCATGTGTCTGTTTTAGATGTGAAGATGCCCTCCATGAAAGCTTCAGGTGGCATCCATTTCACCGGCAACATGGCACGCCCACCCTTCCTGTAATAGCTCGCCCTGAACGCACAAACACATTTGGTAAGGGACATGCTTGCATAACCGTGTGGTTAATAATGGATCAGACAGAGTATTAAAAAAAGGTGAAAACTTCTCAGATCCAGCAATTAATTCAGTGTTTTTCGGCGGCTGTATCAGCGCTCTGATCCAGTCGCTTTTTCGGCTTCCTAACATGTTGCTGTGTGAGACCTTCTAAGAACTCCTTATCTCGCATAGAGGAAGGACGCAGATTTCTCCCCGGGCCGAGCCCCGTCTGAGCCGTTTTTAATGCTGCCTTGCCCTTTGCATTGCTAGAAAAATGATCAGATGCGTGCTCTATCTGATTTTCGGCGCTGATAGAGGTCGGCGCCTGGTTTATCTCGCCCTCCCCGAGATGCAGACGTGAAGTGCCTCCCATTCGGCTCCACGTCCATCACGGTGTCCACAAAGAAAAACGGACATGTGTCAGGATCAGAGTTAAGTGGTGTCAGCTGCTGTCGGACAGGGAAAACTATATTTTTGGCACCGTTTTCAGTTGCGGAGGAGTAAATCTGTTTGCCCCCAGTAATACTGTCATAAAAATATCAGCGTATTCCCTGAGCACTTGTTCATAAACATGGCAATTCTTGATAATAAATGAGACTGTGTGACTGGCTGGGTGGTTGCCAGTTCAAATCCCTGGGGCCTGAGGAGTAACGCTCTTTCTCTGCTGAAAACAGCAGCTGCTCCGCTAAAGCTGCACATGGCTGCACAGGAATGAATTGTAATTACAGTGGGCAGCCCCCAGGTGTAACTGGTGTTCCCTGGTCGAACACATAAATATATAGAGCAAACAAACGCATCAAAAACGGGGTGATAAAGAATAAATAGACAGTTGTAGCTTGGATAAATTATGGGACAGTCTCAGGAGCCTGAGCCTTTTAGATGCACCATCTGATACCTGTGCACTTAGCTGTATGTCCTATATTTGTCTTTAGGTAAAGTGGACAAGTGCTCATATCCAGCTCCAAATCTTCATTGTTGAAGTCAACAACAGTAGCTTTGCATGATTTACTTCAAAGCGCTGACAGTTCCAAATAGAGATAATGCATCTTATCCTGTGCTTCTGAAACAAGCTAGTTTCACTCCTCTCCACTTAACCCAACTTTCTTCTGATTGGCTGCTGCTTAGCCAATCATACACTGTGTGTGTGTGTGAGCTTCTGTGGGCACAGCCAGAGCTGTGTGCGGCCTAACTATATTAAAGATATCCTCAAGAGCTGAGAGAAGAAAAACTGTCTGAACCTGAGCATTTACAGCAGCGTGACGCCTTTTGGCTCACGGGAAATACTTTTACATGCACCGACTTCATCGTTTTGAAACCTGGGCCATAATTAATATCCAACATTGGAACGGCATATAAATATGTGATGGAAAATAAGAAAAGGCATAATAGTCCCACTTTCATTTCATGCTCTCCTGGGGCAAAAATGTCCAAACTTCTGTTAAAAGCCAGTGCTCGGTACCTACTGTATAACCTGGAAGTGACATTTAAATTAAATCCAAAAATAATATGAGATGAGTGCCAAGAGGCTAAAACAGAAGTAAAACGTGCAATATTTATGCAGTATTAACAATCTGCAGCCAAGGCCCGGCCTCAGTTATTAAATTTTGGTCATAAAGATGGAGTTTCCTTTAATTACAAATTCAGGTGAGAGCGTTAATAGACTGCTGCATTCCTACAGTATGAACCCAGGGCAAACGGCAAGAGCCAATACTCATCATTTACTTTAACTTAGCTGCAGCTGCGACTCTTCAGGGGAGCAGAGATGAATATAAATGATAAGCAGACAGATAATATGGTTAAAAGGGAAATATAAACTATTGGCATAAGAAGTTACCCTTGAGGGAAATTACACATAATCAATGAAGCAGAGAAAACAATCACTAGTGAAGTCTGTTTGCTTGACAGATTAGCCGAGAGCTACACTGCAGGGCAGACACTCAGATATGCACCCAGTGACTTAATCCATCACTTAAAATAACATGCCCCAGTCAGTGATGGGAATCAGTTACCAGCCCCATTTTTAGGCCCGCAATTACAGGATTGAATCGTGCTACCGTCTCATTCCCCTCTTGGTCCTCGGTACCCCTCTAATTTTCTTGTCCATCCTAATAAAGAAAACGGTGAGCGAAGTGGAGTGGCCTCTGTAAATAGATGCAGGAAGACCAAACTGCTGCAGGAGCTCCTTTTAGTCTCCTAAAATGTCCTTTATGTTGACGTATACCGCGGCCACCCTTAATGACATGTGTGACCGGAATAAATAAATGCTGATGAACGCAGCTCTAATTTTCTTCCGCTCTGTCGGTTTATCGCGCTGTTAGAGAACGCTGAATCATTGTGAGAACGATCGAGGGACGGTAACATGTAGAACACGAGACTGATAATCCCGCTATCAGTAGATCAACCTCTTTTTCAGCGCAGGGTTTATGGACATATTTATTACTCCTGCTAACACCTCCAACACCGACTGAAAGCTGAGCTGCAGATTAGGGAGGCTTAAATACAGTCTCAGGAAATCTATAGCTCAAATGGAGGTGTTTTATGTTTATGTGTGAGCAACTCTGTGTGCAAGAGAGGAGCTGCAAGATAAAAAAAGTATTAGAGGGAAAAAACTAACAGTAAGAGACAAAGGCACAGAGCGGGCTGTGTTGAATGGAAAGTAAGATAGTTGCATGCACCTAAGGACACAATGGTGGAGGCTAATGTTTGTGTCTGGAGCTGGATGTCTTTGTTCTGCTTTTATTGTGCGTCTGCATGTGTGCACACCAGGCTGGCTTTAATAAATACAGCCTAGAGTCGTGCTATACAGCTACTGTTATCAGGCCCTATGAAAATATGGTCATTTAAGGCGAAACAGTGGATTTCTCTTCATACTGGCAGCTGTTCACCTTAGGATGATGACTGTCTGCCAGCTATTGTCTACCCAGCTTTTTATTTACCGCCACATCACTGGTGCGCAGGCATGCGTGAAAGGCTCTGTGAGCGAAATTCTGCAAGTGCAAGTATGCCTGTGGCTCTATCAGAATATAAAAAGCTGACATTAAGCCATGTCCTGGTGCCTCACTGGGGGCACCTGTCCCCCTGCGATCACCTCAAAAGAACCCCATGTCGCTTGTCACATAGCAGTATGGCCACATCATGAAACGGCAAAAATAACGCACCAGCAGCCTGGTAGCCATGTGTGCAAAACAACCCACCATCGCTCCGAACACAATAACAATAATAATAAAAAGGCCCTGCACCAGAGCTTCAGGCTGAGAGATAACAACAAAATCGCAGTGAGGCACCTGAAAAACTGACATCAGCAATTAAATCAAGCGTTCCTAAAGTGGCTCCCCGGGGATATTGCGCAACAGCTTTTTCCGGATGCTCTGAGAGTGACTTTGCTCTCGTGTGACTTTTCATTGCATGATTCAAAAGCGCTGCGCTGATCTAGCTGAATGTTGTGACATATTTTCCCTGCTCTAATTTCTTGCCAGATGAAAGGCTTGGGAGATTTCCCTGCTGGATTGTGCGTTCATTTAAATGGTGCCACGTGAAATAATGGTAGCTATATTAAAAAAAAAAAGGGGATAAGAACAATGACTAAAGACGAGCTGGTCTACATTAAAAGAAAGCTTCAGTGCAACAGTATAACAGAGTATAAAACAGCGGTGCTGCAGTATTTACCGGGTAAAAAGTCTAGGACAAAAATCATTTCAACTCGTTTTTTATAGTCACACAAGAAAGAAAAACCTTTCATGCGTCTTTGACCTCTTATTGCTCATGTTAGTGTCACTCTACACAGTGAATGATACTGTAAGCGAAAAGAGGTTTCTCCACCAGAGATCTCTGATATAGTCTCGCTGTTCTCCAATAGCATGCAGCAGCTGCTTTTCCAAGCAAACGTCTCACTGTTTCTAAGAACAACGGGCATCTGAGAAGTCAGTGCTAGTGTTACAGCCCAGAAGTGATCCAGTCTGCTCAATGATTTTCTGGAAAAGCTACACGACTTCCTTCCAGTCCTGTCACCTGATGCATGGAAGCAAGGCGCCAGTAAGCAAAGGTGTGACAAGTGGTACTAGGTTAAAATCCAACGTCTGCTGTTCAGGTCTTCCGGTCATCCTGCTCTCTGATTTTTACTTGCCATTAGGTCAGAGTCATAGACTGTGTAAAAGAGAAGTATGACCTTCCCCCACATGTTTGTTTCTCTTTGTCTGGTGTGAGCTGCATCCCTTTGAACTTTATCTGGATTCCAGTTCAGCTGAAGCTGGCCAGCTGGACCAGACTGTTCTTGCCTGCTGTCACTGAGCAGCGTTAGTATTGTACCTGTAAATGTCTCGAGCCATCCCAAAATCTCCGATCTTCGCCACTCGTCCCGGTCCTTTGCAGGTCAGAAGGCAATTCCGTGCTGCAATGTCCCTGAAAGAACAGAAAAAAGCACTTTCAGGTTATGTTGTGCACATGCGTGGCCTCATGTTATTAGAAACCTTTACCCAAGAACTTCAGACAAAGTCAGGAGAATCGGCTGAGGATAACTTTTTGACATCTCACACACAGCAGGACACTTTACACAGTTCTCACTACTGAAACACTCTGTGTGGTTTCAACATAGGTGCTGCCTGACCCATTTTGAATTCACCACCTGATATATACAGACTTTGTGCTTGGAGTACTGGCAGGTTATAGACTGTTTAATATCCAATCCCCCTGTATTGTACATTTGTATTCTTACATGCTGTGCATGTGTGAAAACAGCTTAAGCCTGAATTATACAGCACGACAAGGTGAATACTGATGCTCACAAAGCTCCTCTGCTCAGAAGTTTTTCATACATTTGCATCTATAACATCTCCATGTATGAAACACCTACAGATGCTCCCTGTTGGATCTGAAGTTCACTGTAACTACCAAGCTGCCCCGGGCAAGCTGGCAAAGTGTATAGTTTCCTATGACTCTGCCCACATGGTGGATCCAAAGAAAAGATTGAAATGTATGTGCAGGCTGAGTGGGTTAGAGGAGAAAATTCATATTTGCACTGTTCTGGGCCGGTTATTCTTTGAGCAAAATACAGTCGTTCTCACAGCGTGCTGTACTGTTGTCTGGGGAAAAAGAAGCTGAGCCCACGCACTTTTCTCTGCTCCCCAGGCGTCCAACTTTCTCAACATCTTAAGAAGTGACGTAGCGCACTGCTCGTCTTCACATTGCAGACAAGTGAGCACCAAAGGCCAATAAACAGCCAGACTTTAGCATCAGAATAACATCATGTGGCGGCACTGATCCCAGACTAGATCACGAGATGGGATACGGCTGGAAACCACCAGCGATAGAAACCACAGCACCGGGCTCTGTGTGTAGACACAAATGCACGCACACATATTGTTTTGATGTTTGGCCTCCAAGCTCAGATGAGAAATGACACAATGAGGATAAAGTAATGGTTCAGACTGATTTAAACTGAGGGCTTTTTAACCACTGTACACAGCTGCCCCACTTTAGTCTGCCACAAGAGTTGTAAGCTAACTTAAGACATTATAAAAGCACTTCATCGCGTTAGTATGAAACACAATAAAATCCTCTCTAGGACATCAGTTCCACTTTCTCCAAGTTTCTTTTTAACTCTATATAAAAGTAGTCAAATGAGTGTCAGTGTCTGTAAACTTGGTTACAAAAAACAGAGAAGGGAAACTTCTCCCAGTTTCTTTTTCAGGAACAAGAGGTGAAACAATTAATCCATTTAAGGTCATCTAAGCTGCTTCAGGAAAGCTGAATAATTTCTATCGCAGCGCGACTCTAATCAGCAGGCAAGAGTGCACACACACACACACGAGCGTGGGGAAACAGAGTCATGAGGTGCTATTGCTAAATCCAACTTGCCTTGTTTAATGGCTTGGAAGAATTCATGGAAATGATTTGCTTTTGCTTGTAGGCGAGGAAGAGTCTTGAAATGCAGCATACTGCAGTGACAGACTGTGGTCTAAAAGCTTAAGGGAAGGACACAGATGTGTTTGTACGCGCAGCACAGCGACATGAGAGGAGACTGTTGTTAAAATATTATTAACCGGCCTTATAATGCGAACCTTATTTACAGTAAATTTTCACTGCGGCTTAAAGACCCATTTCATAGCAGCACTTACAGAACAATATGCGTTAGCCTATTTTAACACCTGCGGTTGCGTGAAACTGCCCAACTCCTCAGTACAGTGATAATTTTCAGGTCCAGGCCGCTTGTAAAATAAAAGAACCAAAGAGCAACGCTGCACCATCCACTAGCCATAAAATGGAAATAAGCAGAGAAACATGCATAAGCTGGAGTAAGTCATTCTCAGGTGACATTAACCCTGTGATTTAACCTCTTGGTGAACATAACAGCTCTTCATCCAACCCAGTAAGCCCCGAGAGAAAGCTGCTTTCTTCTTTTTTTTTTGGGAGTAGCAGCCTACTTCACTCTCATGCCCTTTACTCTCCCCCAAGTAAACACACTTCTATAAAAATGAAATTAGCCTCAAGGACAGCGTTGGGGGGACTTTTAATACAAGTTCAAAGGCAGAGAATCAGGTTGAATAGAAGATCACGAGGCTCCGGAGAAGAGTCGGCCATTAGGTGGATTGATGGAGCTTTACTGTACCACGGCGGAGCAAACGAGGTTTAATAGGCCTCGTCTGTCAATGGCCAATCCCTGGGACGTCAAAGGCAGAACTCAGGGAAGGTGGATGTGCTTTAATTGTCCTGATTTGATTGCAGAATCAATTTTGACCTTTTCTCGTATTAACACGTACTTGACTTTCCTCATGCACATCCACGAAGGAGACTTTTGTAAGTCGGGTTCAAGACAGGGCTTTTAAAAATTCTTTAGCCACATCATATGGTTCACCAGCCCCTGCGAGTATGAGCATAGAGGGGGCATACTGTTGACTTGCGCCTCGGATACAGAGCGTAAAAAGGCAAGCCGGCTAGCCCATCTGGCTGCTCCGATACTAAACTCATCACTTGTCCTTTCTGCTATCTCAGGGAAGGCAAAAGGCATACTGAGTCCATATGTTATGCTTGGACAGATGCAGTCAGTTCATTATTCTGACTAGATGTTAGATGAAGGCAGGGAACTCTGTTTGTTTGAATGCACATTTGCATTCCATATTTATACAGTGGCATGCATACCCATATGTTCTGCATATTGTTCATCTGCCAAGGCAAAAAGCCGAGGCGGAGGTTTGTGATAGGTGCCGTTTGTTTGCCTGTCAGCTAGATCACGCAAAAAAAAACCCCACCAAGACAAATTTCACGAATCTTGGCGACCGGGGGAAAAGAGGGATACATAAAATTTTGATGCAGATCTGAAAACACTTTCTTTCAAATTGTGAAATACTGCACTGACCTCAGTGGATGAGCTCCCCGAATGTGTCAGTCTGATCGGTTTTGCTAGGGAGACTACAGAACCCCTGAAATCACTGTATTCTTTCACAGTAATATGCTCCATTTATTTTTGCCAACCCAAATTCTTTTTGCATAAGTATATGCAAAATGTGCAGCCATCTGCTGAGGTACCTGTGTATAAACTGGTTCTCCTCAAGATACTGGCAACCCTTAGCGATGTCCCTGGCCACATTGAGGAGGTCCACCATGGTCAGGCTGGATGGTTGATCCTGATCAAACAGAGAGAAAAAACCATAAGTTTGAAAAACTGATCAAGTATCTTAAAGAGTTAATAATCAATATATTTTTATGATAACAATCCCTTTAGCTCGTCGTTAAGCTGTGTAGCTACAAACTTAGCATTTTGGTTCACCCTCACAGTAAAAAACCTCTAAAAATACAAAGCAAAAGAGACCAACCGATACAGATTTATCTGTATTGGCATACGCATTGTCAGGTATGTGTCGAGATTATATATATTACTCATCAGCCACTTTGCTCATTAGTGGCTGGTCTGAGTATTTCAGAAACTGCTGATCTGCTGGGATTAACCCTCGCAGCCTTCTCTGGGGTTTATAGAGACTTCTCCAAAACAGAGAAATGAGCTGCAGTTCTCTGGGTGAAAATGTCTTGTTGATGCCAGAGGTCAGAGGAGAATGAGCAGACTGCTTCGAGCTGATACGAAGGCAAGAATCTTCTCCAAGAACTACTTGTTACAACCAAGGTAGAAGAAGATGCAGAAGTGAATCTCTGAACACACAACATGTCGAACGTTGAAGCAGGATTGGCCACAGCGGAGAACCGTGCCGTGTGCCGTGTGCCACTCCTGTCAGCTAAGAACAGAAAACTGAGCATACAGTTTAATTACCATTGCTTTTTTTTACTCTGGAAATGTGTTCACACTGACAAGTACCCAGTTGTTGTACTTTAATAACTGTCAAAAACACTACAATACTTGCACAGATCAATGAAATCTTGACCAACAGTGTTAAGTGAGGCTATGTGAGCAGAGCTAATGGCCATGCCAACGGTAGCTAGCTTACAACGAAACATTTTCCTCTTTCAGACGCTGAAATTTCAGGTGTTTTGACATTGTTTGTTGTATACAGGTGTTAAGCTTTCACTCAGTGTAGAAGAAATGTGCCGTCATGCACAGCTCAGTCTGTCAAACTTCAAGCAGTACACATATAAGTGCTTAGTTTATATAGAGTCCAAAGTGAGACATGTAATGATGAACTGGCTGCACGACCAGTGTGGAGATCAAAACAAGAGAATAAATGCTGGATTTCATCAGGTGTGCACGAATACAAGACCGAATCAATGCACTGTATGATGTGATGTGTAGGTGCTTAATGCATACAGTAGTACATTTATCCTCCTGAGACCCCGAGACTCACAAAGGGGCTTCATTCTGCTCAATAAAATAAATATTTTGTGTAAAATAAAGCCATGTGAGGACATACTTTTATTTAAAAATTACTTTCTGTTCACAGATGATGCTTAGATTTCCTGAGAAATCTCCTGATTTCTCAGGAGAATAAAGTGCAATGTTCACTTGAGTGCCAAGCAGCAGTGTGTCTCACCAGCCGGGGTCTGGTCTCCCTCAGGAAAGTCTTGAGGTCCCCTCCAGCCATCAGCTCGAGCAGGATGAACCGGGGCATGGCCTGCAGACTTACTCCTATACAGCGCACAATGTTCTGGTGGTTGAACTTACTGCAGCGACACAGCAGAGAAACACAGGTCAGGTTTCTGCTGGTGCCGTACGACAGACTGAATTTTTTTAATGCTTAAATAGCTCTTACCTGATAATTAGAGCCTCCATGAGGAAGTCCAATTCATCCTGCTCAGAACAAACCTCAGGAAGAGTCTAGTTTAAATGGAAACCAAATCTCAGCGCAACAAATGGTAATAAGCAAGCTGTAATTGGCTTCAAATGAAATTGCAGTTCTTTGTGTGGCACTTAAGGCTTCAAGCTTTACAGCTAAAATAAACCTTTTTTCAGACGGGTACAAAAAAAACAGCTTTGGTCTCTAGAGCCACTTCCCTCCCGTCACGACGCCTGGGGAGAACGCCTTTTTAAAAAAAAAAAATAACAAACCTGTTTTATCTGTATAAAGGCTAAAGGTTGGAATTATTAGCAGCCTGGACTTTGTGAGTGACAAGCGGGTTCTGATTAAGCCGCTAACAGTCTGCTAGGCTTCACCTCAGCTAATTGGAGTCATTGAACTGGACCTCTCGACTGCGTTTGTGCCGTCGGTGCCTTTTGGAGCATTTTTAATGTCATTATCACACAAATAATATGGCTCACTGTGCGGTTAAGAGACCATCCAAGAAGAATGTGCTCCAGCTTTGGCGAGTGAAATTCTAATATTTCATTAGTCTGTTAGCGCTAATTAGCAGCAATCTGTGTATGCGTATGCAACCATCTATTAATGTATATTGCTTACCAGACTCACTGTGTCAGCTGACAATTTAGCATTACATCCTCACGTCCAAAAATACTTTGTTTTGGTCCAAAACAAACAATAGCTATAATGCTACAAATTGTGGCTTTGGAAAAGAGCTTTATAAACCAGCTGGTGGTGTCCCAATGGGTATATCAGTCTTTTATAAAACGTCTGTGGTAATAAGTGTTATTTATTACATTTTGTATCTTGAGCTGAATAATGCTGAATGTAGGGCAGTGAAAATAACTGTAACAGTAGTTCTGTTACAAAGCTTTTAACTGAGTTTCAAAACAAGCCTTCAACTCTGTGATCCCCGGAGACATGCCGCACAAACGTCCATCACATGTAACCCCACTGTAACTCTTGCTTCATGACTCACCTTGACAGCAACTTGCAGTGGACTTGGTTCACCTGGTATCCCCACTGCAAGCCCTTCATAGACCTCACCAAAAGCACCGTGACCTAGACCCCTGTAAACAAACCAACAGATGACAGATAGTTTAACAAAGAAAGATTTAAACAAGACCAGTGCTGACACCTCTAAACCGAAGAGGCTTGAACAAGGCAGCAGAAAGACACATCCTAAATAAACCTTTGTCCAAACATCGATTACCTGAGGAGCTGAGCACCGGGTAAACGAGCGGGAGTCATGTAGTAAATCAAAAAGAGTGATTTCTTTCAAACAGGGTGGTTTAGATGCTAGTCAGTATTCTAATTTAGTGGTCTGACAGCTTTTCAGCCCACAAAGAAAAATAACTGTCTTTATCCTGTTGAAGAAGTGAATTTTAAAACGAAAATGCCACTTTATAGTTTCCATTTTTTAACTTTTTTTTAGTTGATGTGACTCTTGCATAACTAGATGAAGTAGATGTGTCATGAAAGTTAAAAAAAAATAAAGAAAACTATTAATGATCTCAAATGATTAAAAACCTCAAATGATGAACTGGTGAACTATAAAAACACAGAGAGAAGATCATTCTGGAAAAGAACCATTTTTCAGAAGCGCGCATCCCTGCGGCGATCACCGTGAGACGTCACACTATTAATACTGTTTCCTCTCACACCGGTCTGCATTCATGAGTCTAACATAAGTGGATTTTCACAACTATTTTGCAGGACCGACAACTTGTCACATGCTGAACTTTCAGTAATTGCACATTTGACACCTTCAGCCCATCCCTGCTCCACAGTAATGAGATTACTTGAATCTTTTACCTGGTGAGAGAAATGTTTCGTCTTGGCACTTCCTTCAGGTCGTTGACCGAGGCCGTTTTGCCAGCGAAGCAGTAGTTGGGGTTGTAGTCCGTCATGATGGTGGAGGCCCGCAGCTTACTGAGTTTGCAGTCCGGACTCTGCAGCTCCAGCTGAATAGACTGCAGCTCCGTGTGTTTACGCCGATACACTGGTGACATGAAAATAAAAGAGGAGTTTCATTCCTCTACTGAGATATCGACATAATAATAATAAAAAGAAAAAAGAAAACTTAAGTCCTTTTTGTAAAAAAAAATACCACTGGCAGCCAAAGCTCACAAAGCGGAAAAAAAGTTATATATTTTTTTAAAAGAACACAAAGCTGTACAGCACCAGCCACTGAGATAAAGCCCACTGTGTCCGTGAGCATTGATTCCTTTCTATCCCATCTCAGATTTGTCCAAAATATCAGAAAGAGCATGTTTTTGTGCTCTCACATGTATCTAACATGTGCACCTGTTAGATACATGAACACATATAAAGTGCATAAACAACAATGGGACCAAAGTGTAAGACCCAAAAAGCTCAAATCTTTTCCCTCAATATTGCAAATGGATGCACCTCATTGAGAACAGCATGAAGTATAAAAACTCAGCTCTTTGTTTCTCTCTCACACACCCACACACACCAAACTTCACACTTTTTAGTGCTAGAAGCCTCAACCTGGACTGTGAACATATTAGTTTCAGGGACAATTATTTGTGTGTGCGCTCATGTGTGTGTAGGGGAGTTATTTATTTACCAAGTGCTGTCTAATGTACGAGTGCTGTCAGCTGCTGGCTAAGCAGCCATCCATCATTAGCGTGTTTCATTCATCAGAGAGGTTCTCCCACACCTCGTCTGCCCCTGCCTCGTCCACTAATGTGCGTTCAAAAGTGTAGGTGGGAGTCTGAAAATATGCGTCAGCCTGCAACTGATGGCTCAATGAGTGTATACTGTATGTCTGGCGGTAATAGTCTGAAAGCAGGCGTGCAGAGGGATATTTGTGGAGGCTATGAGGCTCACCTCCCATTCTGAAAACAGCCTGCTAAGGGCCATTTAAGATGGGCCAGGGACCACTGGAGAACTTTCATACAGAGTGAAAATGTATTTTTTTCAAAATGTATAACAAACAAGAAAAAAGAGTGATCACAAAAACATCTCAAATAAAAAAAAGAAATCATGTCGGATTTACATTTAGCTTTAAGCTTGTATCCATGAACCTTCATGTAGTGGGAACAAATTCATGGCGTACATGGCTGGCTAACTGGAGGTGCAAATTCAGGCTTAGATACTATAGAGGAGAGGAACAATATGGCCTATTATCAGTGCTCGCCAAACCGTGCATCTCAGATAGTACAGGGGTGCCTATGGAATTGGCAGCTTGCTCATCTGGAAAGGCACAACCAATGCTGAAAGGTATCAACGAGAAAAAAAGGCTTCATCAGTGAAGACCTTAATATTTCAGCAAGACAATGCTAAACAGCATAGTGCATCTATTCCAACAGCATGAGTTAAAAATGGCCTTTCTGCAGCCCCTGAAAACATTTGGATCATCCTGAAATAAAAAATGCAACAAAGACAACCAGGATTGTTGCACAGCTAGAATCCTCTATCGGACAAGAATGGGAGAACACTTCTCTCCCAAAAGTCCAACAGCTGCTCGCCTCAGTTCCCAGATGTTTACTGTGTTTACCTCTACTGTAAATAAAATATGGGTTTACAAAATTTGCAAATCATTGCGGTCTGTTTGTATGCACACGGAGTCCCAGTGTTTTCTGGAATTGTGATAATGTAAGCCAACAAACAGAAAGAAACTCTCACAATCCCCTAATAAAATCTGTAATATTTAATGCAGCATGTTGCGTAGTGGTATAACTTTATGTCAGTGATCAGCCAAGTCAAGTGTCAAAAATCCCAGTGCTCATTACAGAGCAAAATACTTTATGTATAGCAGGAAGTACTGAATCAGTGAACAAGGGAATACACCTCCTCAAATTAGTCTCAAATTAATTACGTTGTGTCCTCCTCCACCTAAGAACCCCCAGCTGCTGAGCTGAGCACGGGAAAAAGCGGCAGACTGAAATGAGAATAAAACGAGTGCACTAGGTTTCATTCGAGAAATTCTGTTAAGTTATCAAAGCAGAATAATGCCGGGTGTTGCTGATAACAAATAATTCTTTCAAATTCATATTAGTTGCTGACAAAGATGCGTCAACACTTACTTATCATGACTCCGGACACAGCCAGCAGGAGGGCAGCAATGAGCGCCGAGGTGCCCACGGACAGACCCAGTGCCAGGTGCGAGAGAGATGGCTGCGGAGGCACCTGGGACACTTCTGCAGGACGAGGGGAAACAACGGTGTCATACAGTTGTTATCTTCCCCCAGAGGAGTATTAACATTCACTTCACCACACTGATCCCCGACTTAATTAATGATGTGAAAGCGATGACACAACAGAGCTTAGGAGCGGCGACGGGCGGTGCATGTCAATTCCTTTTTTCTGTGCGGCGGGGAGATCGTTTCACTCGTCTAAGCCGAGGAACAAATCTGAACGCCGAGAGAGACCATATTGAGATTGTGACCTTTTTACGACCTAGCGTCACAGAATTATCTACCGCTTGTCGTTACAAAGAACAGATTTGCAAATCATCGGCTGAGGAGAGACTCTAGGTCATTAAGATATTATTGAGACGGTGAAAGCCCTGTTATTTTGCTTGAAATTATAAAGTGACACTCTGCCATATTAATTCATTTCAGATCTACATTCGTAAACGTGTTATCTGTCTGAGATTACAAATCATAATTGCGGAGGCAATTCTGGGTCTGCAGGGGTTTGTCTACAGTGGCTTGTTAAGAGTTTAACCCAAGAAGAACGCAGTTTTCAGACATTTCCGAAAGCTGAGTTTTAGTCGATGGGCCTAATGGGCAAAGCTAGCTCCATGAAGGCTCATTAAGCCCATTATGAAACACATTCACAATCCACAGTCTAGTGTCACTACATCAGTACCGAGGTGAAACCTTTTATCCTACATCCTTGACATCCTGAGATAAAGAGCTTTTATCTGACTGCAGCGCTGACAGTGAAACGACGGGACGGGAATCCACGCGGCTATTACTGCTGCGGTTACATTTGTTTTCAATGAGAGGTTAGCTTATCCTACTTATTGATAATTATTAGGAATGATTGAAGCGCTATTAAAAAACATTTTCTCTGATAAAGATTCAATAAAGCACAGAGCCTTCCAGGCTTAATTACTTTGGTGGATTAATTCATTATCTGTTCTCTGAGTCACAGTCTATTACAGGTACAATTACATCCAGCTCATTTGTGTGTTCAGATCATTTCATACGTTTGCATGGAAGAGAGAACATGAGTCTGTGGTTCTTCATTACTTGGGCTCCACTACTGTTATCTTCTGAGTCAGACCTGTGACGTTGATGCAGGAAACACCATCCGGTGCCACGATGAGGTCTTCATCACAGAAGCAGACGGTGGAACCTATGTCTGTCTCGTGGCATTCATTGCTCTCACAGTGGCTGCAGTTCTGCACCGGGCTGATGATCACCTCGCCATCCCCCTCCATACCTTTAGGCATCCACGCACACACACACACAGACACAAAAACACGGCAGAGCAGAGGTTTCTAAAGCGAACAGGATTTGATTAGATGGCTCTCGGATGTGCTCTGGTTAAATGAGCCAAAGTTCAATAACGCTCCTGATGTAATTTACAGGAAACAATCCTGATTAAAGGATCTATGAAAAGAAAAAAAAAGAAAGAAAGAAAAACTTCCCAAGATTTCACTCTCCACGCCATCGAGATCCAGCATATGGTATCCCCACTAACAGAGGAGATCACCCACATTTTAACCGTGTAAACTGGAGATAAAAACAGAAGACGGTGACCTGCAAATCAAATAACGCTTATATTAAAAAGGAAAACATCAAATACTAGAAGAGAAATTTGATTGGGTTTGAAACATCATGGTGTAAATTTGGAAAAAGTTGGATGAGGGGCATGAAGTCTCCTGTTCTTACTTGATAAAGGATTTTTAAGATGATCAGCAGCTCAGGGCCTCCTGTTTCAGTTTTTCATATTGCTCAAAATGTTTTCAGGCAGGCCGGTTTAACCCTCAGACTTTTTTTGTGTTGATTTGAAATCATCTTGGTAAAAAAAACAAGACTTTGCCCATAAAGGATGTCACCTGGACGGCACTCTCTTTCTCCAAAATCTCCATGCGTCATATAGCATCCACGGTTTCTTCAAGTTTCCCGACTTTTAGTTATTTTTAGTTAAGCATTCACGGACTCGGGTGTTGAAAATACCCCTTCAGCCTTTTACAGCTGATGGACAAATATTAAGTGAACGACAAACTGCTCGTTAGGGAGAAAACTAAATGTGACCAGACCTGTGACTTTATTATAATCCTCAGATTGAGGATTGCTGCCGGTGTATTTGTGTTTCTACAGTACCCCAGATAGTGAAGATACTGCATTTACAATATTTATTTCCATTACATAGCACTATGGGGATATCTGGGGTATAGATGACAAAGATCAAATGTTGTTTTTCAGTCTTTATCGTGATAGGACAGCCTTACTGCACATGGGTCACCTCCATGGGTTTCCTCCGCTCAATTCAGCGATATAAACTGGTGTCCAAATGTTGCAGAGCTTTAAGGATTAAAGCAAGAAACACTTTAAATGTATCTTAGCAGCTTAAAGACAGCCATCCAGGTCTGAACACAGAAGTGTGATGTATCTGCTGTTAGCTCTCCATCAAGCACACGTGAAAACATTAAAATGCTGCCGTGTTTCCACTTTGATTGTCAATGAAACAGCTTTTTGTGGAAATGCTCCACACACACACACACACACACACACACACACACACACACACACACACACACACACACACACACACACACACACACACACACACACACACACAGATTACTCCTAACATAAGTCATGGTAAAAAGGAAGTACCCATAAAGAACAAAAAATGACACAGTGGAATTATTTATTTGTAGAAACTAAGCCAAAATGCAGATGTATTGTGTGAAAAAC
>VOQK01000253.1:5782-17936 GCA_015052645.1 Benitochromis conjunctus | reverse complement strand
AAAAAAAAAAATTAATTTAAATTCTGTAAAAAAAAAAAAAAAAACAGGCTCAGGGAGGACCAGTTGTTGGGAGTGAGGGGACCGAGAAAACAGTAGGGAGAGGCAGACATGAGAGAGAGCCATAGATTAAAAATAATTAATAATGATTAAAGTACAAAAACAGATGGAGAGTGAAAAGAGGTGAATGAAGAAGAAATGTTCAGTGCATCATGGAACGACCTCGGCAGCCTAGACCTATTGCAGCATAACTAAGGGATGGTTCACGTGACCTGATCCAGCCCTAAGCTTGGTCAGAAATTCAATTCAATGCAATTCAATTTTATTTATATAGCGCCAAATCACAACAACAATCGCCTCAAGGCGCTTTACATTGTAAGGTAGACCCTACAATAATACATACAGTGAAAAACCCAACAATCATATGACACCCTATGAGCAAGCACTTTGGTGACAGTGGGAAGGAAAAACTCCCTTTTAACAGGAAGAAACCTCTGGCAGAACCAGGCTCAGAGAGGGGCGGCCATCTGCTGCGACCGGTTGGGGTGAAAGAAGGAAGACAGGATAAAAGACATGCTGTGGAAGAGAGCCAGAGATTAAGAGATTAAGAAAGGGGTGTGGAGGGCTAATCTTAAAAGTAGAGAGGGTGTCAAGTGCCTTGAGGCAACTGTTGTTGTGATTTGGTGCTGTATAAATAAAAGTGAATTGAATTGTGTCTGTCTCCAGAATCCAAACAGGGAGCTGATTCCACAGAAGAGGAGCCTGAAAGCTGGAGCCTCTGCCTCCCATTCTACTTTTAGAAAGAAATACTAGAAACCAGCAGTCTCAGAGCGATGTGCTCTATTTGGGTGATATGGTACTACGATGCCTTTAAGATATGGATCCTGATTCAAGACCTTGTATGAGAGGAGAAGGATTTGAAATCCATTTCTGAATTTAACAGGGAGCCAATGAAGAGAAACGAATATGCTCTCTGTTTTTGGTCCCTGTCAGTATTGTTGCAACAGCATTCTGGATCATGCATTAATGTGGGCATCTGCCATTCATTAATGTTTTTATTTTTTTTAATTTAATATAATTATTCAGTGCAGGCCCACATCATAGCTGTCAGCCAGTAAGCTAGTGAGATTTCAGAGTCTTGCTTCCTCCTTCTTTTAACCAATAACCAAGGTACATACCGGTAGATTTGCCCCAGAGTAATTTGTCTTCACAAAATAAATCGATAGAAGAAAACATCAGGTGCTGTCTGAGTTAAATATTTTGTTCAGTAGTATTAAATGTTGTTCTGAGGTCCAAGAGGGCACACACAAAAATAAGTCCATAAAAAGTCACTTTACTTCACTTGGGGTGGCTGTAACTCAGCAGGTAGAGCGGGTCATCTACCAATCGGCCTTTTAGTGGTTTAATCTTTGGCTGCTCCAGTCTGCATGCCAAATATCCTGGCAATAACACCAAGTTGGTATCTGATGCACCATCAGAGTGTGAATGTTAGATATAAAGCAAGAAAAAAGAGCTAGTATGAAAAGGCGAATGAGGCCTGTTGTTTAAAGGGGCTTTGATTGCTCAGGTAGAGTAGAACTATGCATAAAAACCAGTACATTTACCATTTAATTGTCTCTGCTTGCCTTACTGACGCACAAAGACAAAACAGAAACAGTGTTAGCACCCAAATATTAACATTTATTGTCATAACTGTATATTAGTATGGCTAGTATGGTGAGGCAAATTGTATTTTCCTAATATGTAATATTTGGTGAACTTCTAGTTAAATTTCACATATATCTTTTTTAGGTTTAATAATACAAGTTTTAATTCTCATGCTGATCTTTACCTAGCATCATCATATCTGTCATATCACTGCCTCATTCGGTCCCTTTCAATTTAAAAACTTCTTAGACCACAAACCCATAAACTACTATTTCCCCCACACATGTTTTACTTTGCAAGACCCAAGAAAGACAAACAAAATCAAAATTAAAGTTTATTGTTTCACCTTCCAAGTCTTCAAAACCAGATCTCATGTAAAACACTTATCAGCTAACTGACTGTAGCTACTGTACTTGGGCACATCATTTCTCACACCCTGGAGGATTTGCAGTTTTAGGATGTAAATACCATAAAACTGTAAAATACCATAAAACATATTTACATAATTCAAAACAATGGCATTAAATTCTAAAATATGATTCGATTTATTTGGAAAAATTAAGACCTTTCTAGAACATTTCTATTCTTCCTGGCTAGTCTAAAACTCGAGAGACACTCTTAATCTAAACTAACCACAAGATGTCAGCGTTTCATTATTTCTAAGAAGCCAACTGAAGTTTTCCTACCGTCAGATGGACAAACTAGTCCCAGCTCTGTCTTTCTACAGCACTGTACAATATTAAACACATTTTCAAATCATCTGATACATACACATTAATTTTCCTTTAAGCAAGATGAAAAAAAAAGCGTATTTTCACCTTTCAAGAAGGAAACACACAAGATGCCTTTTTCTAAGATGATACAAACAATAAATTACAGAGCTAGAAAAAAAGCACTTCTTTGAAATGAGCTCAATAGGTTTCAGTATGTATCGCAACAGTGAGCCTGCTCACCATGTCAGAGATTTGCACAATCAGTACAGCGCCAGAAAGTTGCTTCTGTTTCCTGATGTAGAGTCAGGTTAGGTTCAACGAGGTCCAATGCAGAACTGAAGCCAATCCAAATAAGGCATCGAGACGTTATTACAAAAAAAATAAACCTGTAACTCTCCTAGCAAACACTTTACAAAGGCCTAGACTGAGCAGACAAAATGTTAAAAAACTACAAAAATGGTTCCTCTGTCGTAAAGGATGATGCTGCAGACTTTGAATTCTTTGAAATAACAATTCAGGCCTAGAATATGACGTCTTGATTAAAGCAGACGATGGCAGTTTTAGCCAGTCAGTATGGTTGTGGGCAAGAGCACGAAGTGCTCAAAAATACTTTGTGCCCAAAGATTACACACAGTAGGGTTAGGGGCTAGGGGGGTGACATGACCGTCCCCATACAGCTGTGGTAGAGGGTGATGAAGCGACTTGTTTTTTCACAGTTCAGGGATTTTAGCTGAAACTCAAATGTTTTTTTAATGTTTGGTTAAAGTGGAAAGATTGGTGCTCACAAAAACAGCCCAACTACTGAAGCTTCTGCTCCACTGGAGAAAAGAACTGAACTGAAAATCAATCTGACAAAAGCTCTCAGCTGATCCCCTCAGAATATGCTGGGATGTTTCCTCTGTTACAGGCCCTGAAAGCAAACCGAGGTGGGTGCTTTTTTAGTTGTCATTTTTTCGAGCATTTTGCAGCCCTTATAAGTACAGGAGCTAGCTATATTAATTTTTCAGTTACAAAAAAAAAAAACATATTTATGGGCTGTTAAAAACTACACCCATATCAGTTTACAGACACTCCAAAATCTCTATTTTGTTTAGCACCAATATAGTTTTTATTAATCCCTTAATGTCTGTGGTATAGAGTGACAGAAACAATGTGAATAGCCCATGTGTGAGTAGTGCAGGTAAACTCTCTGTAGTAGCAGCTCCAGGCACTTATTTGGGCTTATTTGTGTTTTGAAGCAGTAACGAAATCAAGTTGAATTTTAATAGTCGTCAGGACATAAAAGCTGCAAGAGTCGCCCATGAAATCTGATTTGAAAACAAAAAATAAAATCAAATAAATTTGTTTGTTCCAAAATAGTGTTAAAACGGTGATTGTGTGCGAGAATTAGAGCCTTTGGTCACACATAATAGTAAATTATTCTTCAGGGACGATAACAGTTTAATAAATGGCACAATAAAAACCGTCTGGTTAGCCCGTTTTGCCCGTTTTGCCGTCATCATTGTTTGTGATGTGTCACCGAGACGGTTTTTGACAGTTGTGAGTATTCCATCTTGTGTACTACAATTAGCATTATCAGTGTAAGCACACTTGTCTACTTGTCAGTGTGTGTCTGCACCCACGGACTCGACAAAGTGTAAGTACACAGGAATGTGATTTAAGACACATTAACTGAAACGTCCTGTTGTCTATTACACTGTGAAAAAGACCACAAAGAGATTGAAGCCATAATTGAAGCCATTTCAGTGTTATAAATATTCAGCAAAGCCTGTGAGGGTTGTATTAAGACAGACATCTTCAAAGCCTTGTTGAAAATTCAGAAATTTAAAAGCCAGAATTACAGCTAGTAGCTACCTCTGCAATAGCTAGCATGTCCTACAAATCCCACAAGAACCTTTGTCATACTGGATCTAACAGAACAGCACATATAGGCGCTATCGTCCTGTTCAAGCTTCAGGACCAAAGAAATCCACCTGCCTTTTACTGTGTCTACATATTGCCTTTGTAACCTCAATGTAACCTACAACTGAAACTTTCAGCCATACGAAGGGCAAAAATCTACCAGTTAAAATGTCACCTAACATGAAAAAGGGCCGAAAAGACTGAAGGAGGAAACAGCTTCTTACAGCCACTACAAAAGTCTTTAGAAAGTCAGTTTTAAAATCGACAAATACAAAACTTTTATCAATACTGGTCCCGAAACTGAAAGCACATTTTAAAGCAATTGTTGCTTAACACTGTAAATCTGACTAATAAAGCACACTAATTGTTGACCAGAACATTAATCACAGACTTGACCTTTTTACATGTAAAAGTATCATAAATAAATTAGCGATCTACACTTTTCTGCTCTTCTCATGAAATACCGGCAGCCGATGTGTCCTCTGATTCTGCACTCGAGTCCGGGTTCACGTCTCTGTTTGCGGTCAGAGGTGAGGCCTGCTCCGGCAGACTCTCAGACTGGGCCATGCCCAAAGCCGGCGAGGCTAGCTGAGACACGGGCGCCGAAAGAGTCCGCGGGACTTTGCAAGAGAACTGATCAGTGACGGCCGACCGCGCGGCTGCAGTAGGGTCGTCCGTAGAGGCTGAGTGTGGGGCGCTGGTTATTTCTGACGGTGAGGGAGGCCCTGCTGTGACAGCTGTGTCAGGTTCCATTCCATCCCTCTCCGGATCTGACACTGGTGTCGGCTGATCTGCTGCAACCACACTTTGACTCCATGGGGGTTGGTAAGGCGGAGGTCCTGCTAGCGGGGAGCTGTCAGGGGTGAGCGGAGCTTGACTGTGGATGATGACAGGATCTGGGGAAGGCAAGGGAGTCTCCTCTTTGTCAACACCTTCAAGACTGACAAGGTCCTTGGAAGGGCTCTGATCTGGGGATATGGAGTCTGGCTGGTGGGAGATGATGCGGAGGCACAGGCTGGCTTTGGGGAACCCGCTAGCTGAAGTTGGCTTCCCTTCAGAGGGCTGGACTGGACTCAGCAGCACGGGTAACTCTTGGCCCAGCGGCTTACGAGGCAGCTCCTCAGGCTTCCCTAAAAACAATCCATTAAAAACTGTTTATTTTCCTTAAGTGCACAATATTCACACTGAATAATGTACCGGAGTACTGGAGACTCGAAGTCCTAAAAGGACAGCTGCGTACCTGGAGGCGGGACATCCAGCTTCATCTTCCGCAGCTCAGCCATGGAGGCCTGAAGCTGCTCGATGATCACATCGTCGCTGTAGAAAAAGGTCTGAGCGATGCGCTCCTGCAGGAACTCTCTCAGATCCTCCAGAGACATCTTCAAGAGTCGCTCTGTTCACAAACACACACACAGGCTAGATGTTAAACTCACAGAAACAACCTCTGGTGTGCAGTCAGGCTGGCTCATGTCTCATCTTACACAAAGCTGTGTGAATAAACTGTCTTGTACTAGGGCTGAGTATAGAACCTCACAACAACACTTTGTATTCAGATTATTTTTAAGCCCCTATTTCTGACCTGCAATAATAACATGTTTCGTCTTTGCTACAAATGAGATTTAAACGAATGTAAACAACTGTACCCTTGTAGACATTCGTTTAAATCTCATTTGTAGCAAAGATAGACGTAGCAAAGAACATAGACAGAGAAACCCTGAATCACACAAGTATACAGACTTTTATGCGAACACATTAGTTTGTATCAGTTTCAGAAATCATAAAGATGTCTCCAGACTAGACACCAGTAAGTAGTACTTAAATTGCAAGGTGTGGCCTTTCCAAGTTTCACTCTGGCAGACTTTAGAAAAACCAAACAATTGCTGCAAACCTTCAAAATCACTTGATTTCAGGAGGTTAATTAGAGGCTAAAGTTAACATAATGTGGTTGTTGTGTAGAAGGTTCAGTGGAGAAGCTGAGTAGAAAGTGATTTATCGTTTTGTGGTGACCCATTCATCATCTCCTTACTCTTGTGTATCTTGAGGATAGTGTAAGACATGGCGGTGAGGAGCCGCTCTCCCTCCAGGATGAAAATGTCCCACAGGCGGAGGGTTAGGGTGAACGGTGTCTGTCGGATCACAAACACAGAAAGTTAGAGAATCACTGCAACTTAGCTGGATTTGTTTATGCCAGTGGCTTCACATATGTGCTGTTCTCCTGCTGGCTGGAGTCAGGAAGTTTGTTTGGTTCCTTCTCAGACCTCAGAGGCCCTGAGGCCCCTCTGAGCCCAGCAACTCAGTGGGATGGAGAAGTGCTGACAACAGCCAAACCCTGCCAGACCACTACCACAGGATTGTGGGCTTGCAAGTAGAAGGCTAATAACAGTTTAGGTTGACAGGTCTTAATGCTCCCTTCTAATGCAATGTACCCGAGCTCATATATCAGCGGGACCTGGTCTGCTGAAATCATGTACAGTATAACTGTCTGTAAAAAGTGATTCTTGGGAAAGTGTTTTTAGGTTGCTCTTTACAGAGACCATTTCTAATGTTAACTGCTATATTTACACAGGCTTTCTTTCAATTATCTTTCCAGTTTCATTAAACTGGAAAGATAATTTGGCTAAAATCATATTTTAATGAGCAGGATATGTGTGATCTGGCTAATTAATGAATAACTATCAATTGAGGAAAAGTTCCTTTGGTTGACCACAGCCTTAAAAGCTACTAAAAATATCCTCATATACAATGTCTGACTGATCGGGCCCATCGTATTTTAAAGTCCACTTTGGACTCAGAGTACTAGATTACTTAGATCAGGTTTCTCCCAGCTCTCAGTTTAGGTTTAGGAGAGATAAAGCATCTCTTCTTTGAAGATCAGGATTAAAACGTTGCTTTCTGATGAAGCTTATAGTTAGAGCTGGATCAGGTGATTCTGAACCATCCCCGAGTTATGCTGCTACATGCTTAACCTGCTGAACATTTTTTCTTCACTGTATTCTTTCCCCTCACACCCCAACTGGTCACAGCAGGTGCTGCCAGAGCCTGGTTCTGTTGGTGATAGCTTCCTGTTGAGTGGGAGTTCTTTTTCTCCACTGTTGCAAGTGCAAGCTCGAAGGGGTTTTCAGATTTTTTTCATTTTAGTTTAGTATGTTTTAGGCTCTGATGCAGGGTTCTACAGTATAATATTAAGCACTGTGCGATGACTGTTGTTGTCAACTGGCAATACACCAAAATTACACTGAACTGCATTAAACTTCACAAGAAACATACAGGATATACATGGAAATGAAATAAGGATGTGACAGACAACATAAAACAAGAAGAGAGGAAACACGAGGGAAAGGAACCTCTTCACATGGTGAGAAAATAATCAGATGACCTTTTATTCAAAGTTTAACAGGCAGAAAAGAATAATCTTACTCCTTTACCCCAAGATAATGACTCACCCTGTCAATGAAACACTGCAGGAACCATTTGGTGCTGTAAATGCCTGCAGACATCTGCTCTTTGTCCTTGAAACAGAGAACACGAGACAGAATTAGGAAACATTTAAAGCATCACATAGCACATATCCTGCTTGCTAGAGTGTTACTCCAAGTTTCTTAAATAAAAAAGTAACCGATGTAATTGATCTCACCAGATGCTTCTTCAGCTTGGGGATGAGCTTGGAAATAATCTGATCATGATGTGCCTGGAATCTCTGAAGCTTAGGAAAGCCTGGAACAAAAAAGCCTTAAAAGGGGGGAAGGGAAGTGAGAAGTTTTTAATCTAACTTCATATCAGTCCAAACCAAATTTGACAAGCAGTTCAGTTTGTAATCAGTTCCTCCACCCCGCAGAGCCAAAGACTGTCATCTGCACAGCTGGTGAAGATGGAAGGAAAATGATTTCAATATTTATTTCCTCTTCTTAGCTGCATTGCATCTTGAGAACACCTTTGCTGGTAATGTTCAGATGAATGAATGAATCCTCTGGGATGTCTCACCATGCATGGCGTGTTTCTGGTTGGTGAGCAGCTGCGACAGGGCCCAGAATGCATCTTCCTCATTCATGTACATGAGCAGCAGGGCAGCAATCTGACTCATGCCCTGGCAATAGCTCACCTCCTGCAGGAAAAGTGCAAAAAAACCATTAATGGACTTTGCACTGTTCTGGTAACTGTAACTGACATTAGTTTAAATAGTTAACACGAGACCATTAAACAGTTATTAACTTTTTGTCATCATTCTGCAGGATGTGCCATTACCCAGTGTGGGTAATCCACAGTACATCCAGTAAGGCTGTTTCTGTGTTGTTTCAGTAAAAATACCAACTTTTTTTAGACTTATTATTCCATCCTTTCTCGGTGGACCATTCTCCCCCACAAATATTATTATTCTATTTTTTTATTTTTAATAGTAGTAGTAGTATTGTTGTATTTGTATATTCAATATTACCTTAATAGTCAGAAGGAATGAAGCAAGAAATGTCCTTTAGAAGAAAAGCTATTTTAAAATCAATAAAGCAGATGGGCCATGATCAAAACTAATTAAAAAACAGAATATATTACACCTGGGCAAGTTTTCTATTATTGAGTTCCGAGCATGGCCAAGGCATTCCTATTTTGAAATGTTAATCATGCAAAGTTACTTTTCTTTAAAAACAAAAGCTTGAAGCTTTTCTAAGCACTCATCTAACTTGAGTCACTGAGGGGGCGGAGTCTATCTTAGCAAGCACGAGATGAGAGGCAGGGTGCACCCTGGCCAAAGACCATCGCAGGATCAACGATGAAAGACAGTCAGCCATGCAAATTTATATGTACCCCTAAAACTTTAAGATGCATGTCTCTGGCTGTGGGAAAAAACACTGGGAAAGGACCCACACAGGCACTAGAAGAACATGCAAGCTCCACAGAGAAAGACCCCGGGGGCTAGTAGCACACTACAGACAAACTGCTACATGTTTTTTATTCATATGTACAGAAGAAGCAATAGTGATATTGTCTTAATAGTATATTGCAAATATGTTGCTTTGGGGCGGGCAACTTTACTTGACATAGTACATTGCAACACTATTCGATGAGTGCTGCAGTTGTTTCCTCAATTTAATATTTGATAGGCAGTAAGCCCTAAACATAATTCATGTGCTTTAAAAAGCCTGTTTCTGCAAATAATAAAAGCAGATCAGTAAGACAACCATCAGTGCTGATTCAGCGGACTGTAACTGTCCAATATGAAAGCAT
Source organism: Benitochromis conjunctus (assembly GCA_015052645.1). Taxonomy (NCBI): domain Eukaryota; kingdom Metazoa; phylum Chordata; class Actinopteri; order Cichliformes; family Cichlidae; genus Benitochromis; species Benitochromis conjunctus. The sequence continues at coordinate 8,460 of VOQK01000253.1, read as the reverse complement.
TGAATGAATATCATGCAGTACTGTGGGGGGTGCACAATATACCACAGTGGAAAACTACGTTTCTGCCCAGGAAAAGAAAATTTAGATGTGACTGCAGATTTTTATCAGTTCATTTGAGTTGCTGGTATTTTAATGTAATCTAGGGAAAACAGCTACTTACTGTGTTGTAGACTGAATATGCAGAGAGGACATGAAAGAGAGCCTGCTGCCTGTATGGGCGAGAGGAGTAAATAAAAGAAACAGGAAGGAACGAATAGGAGAGGAGAAGAAACAAGGAAAGGAAATAAGGAAGGGAGTGAGAAAGAGAGGAAATGAATGAATGAGAGATCAAGACTACAGTCTCTGCTTATATTCTGTCTTTAAAAAATCATTTTTGCATTGCTCCTGTTAAATCCTGACATGTTGTCCCGCCCCACACTTTCCACTGGTGCTTCTGAACAGGCCTGTGGACCATTAAACTGACAGTGACATCACTCTGTTACAGGATCAGGTTCCACACAAACCTACGCCATGCACAACTCAGCCTGCCCACCTCTCTCACACACTCAGTCCAAGTTCACCCTGAGGTCTCTCTGCTACAGCCACTGATTATGTTCCTCTCTCACTTTTTTAAACCTTTTGAATATGGTAACAGTTACAACCTGGAAAACGATACATAACATACCAAATGATAATATACACTACAGACCCAAAGTATGTGGACATCCAAGCCATGTGCATCAATGTCCTTCTACAACAACCTTAATTTGTCTTGTCTCAGGCTTGCCCTCTGACTTTGGATGACCCTGGATGCATCAGTGCTCACCACTACTCATTTCAGCCTACTCTGAATCCAACCTACACTGCAGTTAAACCAGAACTTCTGGTTCCTTCCAGAAGTAAGAAACCTCATAAACCTATTTAGATTTATATCTAAAATATCCTGTATCCTAATACTGGAATACTCCTAATCCTAATACTCCTTTGTGCTTAGTTTAAAAAAATAATTCTAATAGCACAGTCAATATTCTGTAGGTGCGACACATTTAAAGGCATCTTAAAGGCTAATAATAATACCATCTCTCCATTACCATCATTTTGAAGCACCTAAAAGACCGACATCCAGATCTGTTCAAATAATTCCAGGTGAGTGAGTTCAATCTGACAGCTAACAATAGCTTAATTATTATCTTACTCGTGTTATCCTGAACTACACATTACCATTTCCCCAAAAATCATTTTGCTTAGGTGTTGAATTAGGTTCAACACCTTTTCCCCTTTGCAGCCAGTCTGCCAGTTTGCGTTTGTGTACTAGGAAGGGAACATTTTTATTTCATCTTATTTTTCTGTTATGTGAGCTAATAAGTTGTCTTTTGTTCCTTTAACTTGAGCTGGTATATTGATCTTGCTAAGCTTTACTTCTGTCTTGTTTACTCTTTTTCTATTAGGAAATGAAAATCTTCTATTTAAATCTGAAGCTACAAGGCTTAAGGAACCTTTAAAGGCCTAAAAACGTGTGCATCTGGTAGTTCTTGAGAAACAGAGGGGAATATTATGTTTCATGTCACACTAGGGTAAATGGGCTGGCTCCGATATAGAGCTTCTCTACTCTGAGTTCTCAAAGTGCTTGATACAACTTGCCTTACTCACCCAATCACACCCATTCATACAAGCACTGTTTCTGTGCTTTTAACAGTTCTTTGTTAAATATTGTCCTATAATTAGCACTACAACCTAACAATGTTAATACTAACATTGCGCACTTTTCTGAAAGCACATGATAACTGTATGCTTTCAGAATGTATTCCTCTTTTATGTACAAGTTACATCATTTGCTCAGTACTACTATTACTGTAACTTTGGATCTTACCACTGACCTTGGCGGTTATAAATATCCTTTGAGAACAGTAAGTCCGAGCTGTTTACCCCGTCTGAAATCCATTTCATCCGACGAAACAGTGAAACTTACTTGACTCCAAAGCGATCCATGAACATGATATGGTTTCGAAACGTCCTGTTAATGTCCAAGTCAATCTGTTTGATCTCAGATGAGCACAGTCTGGCCTGTTCCTTCATTTTCTGAGTGAAAAACAGACAAATGTCAACAAGGACTTCTACAACATAGCTACCGTTTATTTACAAAGTAATGACTCTCATCACACTTACCACGTCACCAGTGAACCACTTAGCGGTAGAGTTAGGTAATGCTTTAAGCCACATGCCAAATAGTTTCAGAATATGGTAAAAAATTACATTTCAAGTAACATCTCTTGCATACATTTGAACTTCAGTTGCAAGATTTCTATTCGAGTCTGCCATGTAGGCTAACGTGTTGTAAATGGACTGATTCTTATGTGGCGCGTTTCTACTCTCCCAGAGCACTCAAAGGGCTTTATAAGGGCTGTGAACCTAACCCTAACCCTACAGAAGTTGACCTGGTGGATGGTTAAGGTTACACTAAACTCAAAATACAAGAGAATGGGGGTTGCAATAATAATGATATAATAATAATAATGACAATTAAGTAACAACTACTTTTAATTTTGATACATTAAGTTTATTTTTTGGGTAATACTACAGAAGTAGGGGAGGGAGGAGGCCCCGGGGCAGACCCAGGACACGCTGGAGAGATTATATCTCTCGGCTGGCCTGGGAACGCCTTGGTGTTCCCCCGGATGAGCTAGAGGGTGGCTGGGGAG
>VOQK01000252.1:0-16086 GCA_015052645.1 Benitochromis conjunctus | reverse complement strand
GACTGGTTCCAGAGCCCGAGCCGTGCGTTGAGGTGAGCCCGACTATATCTAGCCGGTACCTCTCAACCTCACGCACTAACTCAGGCTCCTTCCCCACCAGAGAGGTGACATTCCATATCCCAATTGCCAGTCTCGGTAGCCGGAGATCGGTCCGCCAGGGCCTCCGCTCCTGGCCGCCGCCCAGCTCACAATGCACCCGACCCCTACGGCGCCTCCTGCTGGTGGTGGGCCTGCAGTAAGATGGGCCCATGTCCCTTTTTCGGGCAGTGCCCGGCCGGGCCCCATGGACTAAGGCCCGGCCACCAGACGCTCGCCCTCGGGCACCCTCCCCGGGCCTGGCTCCAGGGCAGGGCCCCGGTAACCCTATCCCGGGCAGGGTAAACTGTTCCCTCGATGGTTTCTTCATAGGGGTCTTCTGAATCGCTCTTTGTCTGGTCCCTCACCCAATTTGCCATGGGTGACCCTACCAGGGGGCAAAAGCCCCCTGACAACATAGCCCCTGGGATCCCTGGGACACACAAACCCCTCCACCACGATAAGGTAGCGATTCACGGAGGAGCTTTACCTTATAAGCTTTTTTTGTTTTTTTTACATTTATAATGAAAACAGCGTGGTAAAAGATATCTTTCTTTAATGATGTCGCTGCAGCGACTTCAAATACTAATTATTCTGGGATTTTATGGTGAAACTATGTGAGTTTCCAAACGTGTGTGGAGTAACATGGCTTTTCTTTGATGATGTAAATGTCGTGACCAAGAATCATTCAGGATTGAAACACAAACTGCTTTGATACAGTCAGTGTTATAGCTCTCAGAGGTTACCATTAGCTTTACAGACACACTCTTTTTCATGTCTGTGTGGTCTTTGTGGATATAGAAATGTTCAATAGTACAAGCATCATCTAACTTTTCTTTGCCGTCCAGTATAAATGCAGGAATTTGCAGGTTTTCTTTAATGGTCACAGCTCAACACTCATTGCCAAAGACAGGGTTAATCCATGTTTCAGTGAAGACTGCTCCATATACCAAGAGCTCTGGAAGTCCCATTTTTAAAGATTGACATGATCTCCCTCCCTCTGTCTGTAAAGAAAACCCAACAAAACTAGCAATGGCTTTGAAAAGAACCTTTTACGAGAGTCATTACTACTAATCTACAAATGATTGTTATTAATAACAGATACAGCATTTTGGCATGTTAGTATAAAGCTGACTGTAGTTCCTGATTAGTTTATGCAATACTTATAAATGAAAGCTGTCTGCACTCTTTTTCTCTCTAAGGTGTTTGACGTTTGGCCACAAACAGTATTTCCACTTTTGGATAAAGATCACTCTACTGACATGCTTCTTAAGAAATTAAACTTGTCATGTGCTTATGAAGTTCTGATTTATACATGTATATAAAAGGAAGGCTGGTTTGAAAGACCATCTCTGAATCGACGAGGAGGCCAAAGGGTTTGTCTTTTACCATCTTACAGTTGCTGCAGCCATTCCCCAACTCTGTGTGAATGGTACTCATGACCATTGATCAGTTATTGTTGATCAATGGTCTTGTTATACAACAAGAAATACAAAAAAAGACAATGTAATCCATCATGTTTCCCCGACAAGTCACAGCAAAAATTCAGCTCAAATAATAATCAGCTGATCCGTTACAACAAACTTCATGTCAGATAGAAACATCTTAAATCCTGCTCTGGCTTTCCTTACCACTGTCATCAGATTAGAGTATTTACAAGTAATTGTTAAGCACTGAGGATAAGGCTGAAGTTAATATAATGATGTAATGCATTAACATAATTGTGGATTACGGTAATCAGGGATTTCCTGGCTAAAAATGAGCTTCTGAAGGGTGACAATACAAATCACACATTTTTATTAAAAATAAAGATTTAGACAATATTGCAAACAGCCAGTATTATTATGCATGGCTGTGTCTTAGGAGGCAGCTGTCTGCTTTCAGTCGTCACCAAAAGCCCATGTGGGGAAGTAGCAGCTGCACATTGAGCCTCTCCTACATGACCAAGCTCTTAGCTCTCGTGATAGGCTGAGCCAGCCTTCAGACGTCCTGTCACTTATTTTCTAAATCTTATTGTTTTGTTGTTACCCACAGTTTGTGAATACGGTGAAGTTGGGTACATAAGAGTGATGATCTTGATGAACTTCTATACTTTGTGCTGGAAATTTCTATCCAGCTTGGTTCTCTAACCTTTTCTGACCGAGAGCCATGGATGCAAATTACTCCAGGGCAATTTGGAGGACGTCCCTCAGTGAAACCAACTGCACATATTACATGAAAGCAACTGTGATGCTGAAAAAACTGAAGCTTTCACCCTCCACCTTTTGACTGTCCCACGAAATTCTATCCAAAAGATTATGAATGAGGTTAGTGACAAACAGCTGCCCTGAGGCTGTTTTTTTAATCCAGTGTAAATATCATTATATCGTTTGTCGTATTTTGTGTTATAACTTTGTTGGGCTTTGGTTATAACTGTTTTTTGGGGGTTTTAACCAGCCTGGCGTTACTGAATATAGTTTAGATAAGTTTATTTTTAGAGTTGTAGGGTTTAACACCATGAGACATGTCAGCCTCTCACAAGAGGAACAGCAGTGTCAAATGACTAATCTGTCAGCTGAGGACAGCTGAAAGGAGTAATCCCCAATGAAACAGTGTCATCAATTAGGTGAACCAATGGATGGGTAAAAAAAGCTATAGCGTTTAGACTGTTTTTGTAACAGAGGAAGTAAAGGTGGAAGTTGTTGCTTAAGAACTGTATCCTTTCGATCGTGTTATTTAAAAGAATTATTCAAACAATTTGCCTATTGGAGAACAGATTATTTGTAGATGAAGTATTCACTTTTTAAACACTAAATTGAAGCTTTGCTACAGGAATCATATGCTTAGGCCCAGGGCCGTGCAGAGATGTTTTAAGAGGCGGGTTCTCAGAGTTAAAAAGGGGCACATAGAACTGTGGAAATGTTTAAATATTCTGCTCTTTCTGGCTATATCTTTTGGTATTTCTAAGTTTTATACTTTTTAAAATATTAAGCTTTTTATGACTTTTTTTCTCCCATTGAAATGAATGGAAAACATCCCATATTCCACTAAAACTTGCTTGTTTTTGAAGCTTAACTACTTGCCCATACTTTCACGTGCAAACACAATTCCAACTTTAAAATGTTGTCCAGTTATTGGGCCATTACTGTATAATTCAGCTTTTTCATATCTTAAACCGTTTTCCTAAAATCCCTGTTTAAGTTTTGGGTGCCATCATGAGGATTTTTCATTAAATACATGGGTCGTTATGCCGCTCACCTAGTTTGTTGAATCTGTTCTTCTTGTCTGAACAAATTCTTCTTACTCTCTCAGTTTTTGCTCTACCCACACAAATGATACATCAAAACATAGGTATTTTTGTTGGCTTTCAGAGCACGTGACTGTCATTATTGTGCAAGTTACAGATTTCTGGCAGACCGCCTCAAAGCAACTCTGCTTCATACTGCCAATACACTGTCTATGGAGCCTTGGAAGTCTCTAATAGGACGCGTTTTCAAATTGTCGTATCTCCTAAACGATATGATGTAGAGAAATGAGCCTTGTGCCAATATATCTTCAGACACTCCTGACGCTCACGAGCCAAGAATTTTTTTCATACCTTTTACCAATTTGAATTACGTTTGTTTCAGGGTACCAAATCTGTCCTCTCAGATTTCAAACTCTGGAAATGAAGCCATTTTTTCTCTTGTCATATCTCCTTGATCATAGAAACATGAAAATTGCCATGATTGTTCACCACAGCCGGTCAATGAAACAGGTCTTTCAAAATGACCTGCTCATTGGTTTCCATTTTATAAACTGCAAAGTTTTAAAGTTTAACTTCATACAACATCTGTCACAAACACAAACAAACCTTTTGTATTTACGTCCCATATTAAATTTTATTTTTTAAAGAAAACATTTTCTTAAACCTAAAAATATATAAATACTCTCAAGTGGAGTCAAAGTCAAATAAAATAAGAAAAATATGCAATTTAAACTAAGGCATATAAATGTGTGTTTAATCCATCTTCTTGTAAGGCTTTGTGTTTTTCCTGTGTGTAAGTGTGCGCTGAATGAGTGAGTTAGTGTCTGTAAGACTTTAAAGGCTTTTAAGGCAAGATGCTATGTTGATGTAGATGTTAATAATAAATCATTGTCCAACCTAAAATCACACAGGTCAGTGTTTTACCAGCCCTGTACATTTTTATTGAAAAAAAGTTGTATTTTTTTATATTTTTAAATATTAATGCTATTTAATCGAGACAGCAATTTAAATTATTTCACTTTCAATCTGAAAAATGTTATGAAAACCTTGAAGTAAATATGGTCTCGTACACCTCATGCCCCCTTTAGACTCCGCCCTGTTCGCTTCCATGTAAACCAGGACGACTGGTGTCAGCCTTTAGAAAGCTGTATGATTGAAACATGGTATCAGACTAAGTTAACAGTTCGTCTGAATATTTAAAAAACAACTTCACGTCGGTGTTTGTTGATCGGGTGCTTTGATGAAGGACTCCCGCTCGCTTTTTCCCAGTAAAGGTTTTAATGGTGATCACAGGAACAGCGCTGCTGACCTCAGCGTCTCGGTAACAGGTCCACCCTCTTTGCTCTTCATGGTGTGTAAACAGACTCTGGCTCCACGTTAAACTATTTCAGTACTGCACTGCAGGTCAGGCCAGGTGCTGAACTTACACCCACACCGTTTACAGTCCCAGCAGACAGCAGAGGTGAAGCATGTAGAGGCAGACTGGGCTCCTGCTCAGCCTCTAAGCACTTGGGAGTATTCTCCTTCAAGGTTGTGTATTTATTTGTGCATCATTTGTCCATATATACCACCAGATCTTTAATATCAAAACTATTGAATTGTTCATTTATTCTGGTTATTTCAGACTGGTACCTGCCACCACACCCACATTGTCACTTTGTTGAATTTAAAGACTGACGACTAAAACTCGCAAATGTTGCCAAAGTTTTTTTTATTATAAAATGCTGGTAAATAACTTTTTAAAGTAGCTGTTAAGTCAAAACTACAGATTTCCGGGCTGGGCAACAAACTGTGAATACATTTCAACATGAAATGTTCAGACCCAAGTGTGCAGCTGCATTTAAAATATTACTTTAAATACATTTAGTTCAGCTTTAGCCTCATATTTACATCGTCTCTAAGATCCAACTGTGACCATTTTCCAGCAGGCGGCATATAAGACGAATCATTCATGATAAATGTGTAACATGCAGAAAACATTTGCAGTGCAAAGACAGCATTACCATCCGCAGAGTTAGACGGAGACCAGACGATAATCAATCTGTGATGTAATCGCCGTCTCCGCTCTTATATGTTGACAATGAATAACTATAAAAGTGTTCATGTTAAGTACTAAAAGTAGCAATCTATCATAAATCTGGGATTTCAGTTATTGTAAAAAAGCAAACTTCTGCAAGTTAATTCACTCCTCTATGTACTTTGACTGTGATTTTATGAAATGAAGTGAAGTGGAGGAGCAGTCAGCTGATTCGGGTGCAGCAGTAGGGGTGGAGTCAAAGAGAAAATGAACTGAAGGAAATCTGACAGCGTCAACTCTCTTTCTGGAAGAGAAAACCAGAGAATCCCAACTCTGAGTTGTTGTCTAAGCCAGCTCCTGGAAAACACGGCGGGACTCGAGCTGGACAAACATATTCATGCACACCCCAAGAGTAACCCTAACCCCCTTTGACTTCAACATGAGCCTGAGTAAGCTCACACTGGAGGACTGTGGGAAAGACGATGCAATGTATGTCAGGGTTTGAGCAACATTAACACAGATTTAATAAAAACAAGCACAAAACCTCCCAGTCAGCAAACATTTTACCCTTACACCTGCCAATTCTGACACTTGTTCTGTATTAATCAGAGTCCAAGTATCACAGGTGCTGTGACCATCGCACCCATGAGCCTTCAGTTTTCTGTAATCAGGCTGGTCACCTTAATTAGCTAGTGTTTTTAAAAAAAAAAAAAAGGTCATTTTGGAAGTAGGACAGCATGATGGCCCAGAACGACCTGTGCCACTCTGACTCAGGTAAGTCTGGGGTTTTATGTTAGAGGAAGAGCTGCTCATTAAAAGAAACCCAAACAGAAATGCTGGGAAACGTTTATCAGCTTGTTAAGCTTCACGACTGTGAAACGGTGCTGTTGCTATGACATAACTGTAGTTAGAAATAATGGTAATAAAATGAAATGAGACAATAAAGTGCCAGCATGCAGAAACACTGAAAATAATCTAATGGCACCAAAATAAGAATTTCTTTGCTTTGTGTGACACAGGGAAAAGAAACAGGAGAAGAAGACAGGCGTCTAAAATGCAGCAATCATAACCACAACTGTTATTAACTAGTGTTAGTTCTTCCTTACTTATGTTTCAGACTACTTATCGTGTGTATTCTAACAAATGCAGGTAAGGTAGTTTTGGCTGTGATAGAAGAAGAGCAGGTGTGTCAGTGCATCGGTTCCCTTTGGATTCTGATTGGCTGGTTTTAATTAGTTGCTTGGAGTCCTCTGACAGGATGAGGTGTTAGTGAGTGGCAGAACCTGTGGTACGCATGTGTTTGTGTGACACTAAGTCTCAGTGGGACCACCTGCATAAATAAAGGTCGAATAAATAAATACAGAAAAGATGAGGTAAAGAGCTCACAAAGAAGACCTGAATGTTCAAATGGAGACAAAGCCGATCCAAGACAGCTCTACAACTCAATTTAATGAGGGGTAAACTAATCAGGAAGACGTGGTCCTGAATTTCATCTGTTACGGTTGGCTGAAGGACATTCTGAGCTCCTCCTCCCTCAAGCTACGGTCCAATCGCTGTGTCTCAGACTCTAGGATGGATGGCACTGGATGGCGTGTGATAGTGGCGAGTGAATCGCTGAGGTCAAGTCTGAGAGAGAGCATCGACTGGCTGTTTCTGGATGACTGCTGAATAAACTCTGCCCTTTGTTGCTGACCAGCAGCCAGTGCAACATGGAGCTGCTTCACCTGGAGGAGAGGAGATGCAGAGACATCATCATCATCAGCCACGTGAATCCAAACAGCAGGAACTCTTCTTCTGCACTCACCTGGTCCTGTAGCTCCCTCACTTTGCTCCTTAGCTGCTGCTCCTCAGTGCTGTTTAAAGACCCCTGAAAACACACAGTAGGTTTGCAACCACATTTACCTCTATTGACATTTAACGCACACCTTATAGTCGGTGTCTGGAGAAATGCACTTACTCTAACACAACCTTAATATATACTAAAGGGATCAGTGTGTCTCACCTGGAGTGTATGGCTCTCACTCAGCTGCTGTCTGAGGCTCGACCGCTCCTCCGCCACCTGAAATACACAATAATATGAATCCATATCAATGTGTATTTGTATACCTTTCTTAGTGTTGTGTGTATCAGTATGCCAAAGTGGTGTCTCTGTATATTGAAGTGTGTCTTGTCCTGGGCATACACTGGGTCTGTGACTGTGACACAGTCTTGTGTTGCCCTTTGTACAGCTAGTTTACATCATGAACATTGACTCTCTGTGCTGCTCCTGCCATCTTTACCTCGCTGTGTGCAGCTCCACACTTCTTGCGTTACAAAAAGATCTAACACTATTTGAAGCGACGTGGAGCAAAGACCCGGCATTGCTTCTTTAAAGCTCTGCGGCACATCTGCTGGGATCACAGGACAAACTGCATCCTGCTGTATGACTGGGGTGTGCGCCTGTGTCATTGTGGCTTAATGTAGATGCGTGCACAGCGTCTCTCTCAATGGGTGCGTGCACCTGCGTGGTTGTTGTGTATACCTGTTGCAGTGTCTCTCTCAGTGTGTTTGTCGCTCTTTTCAGTTTGTCCTTCTGATTTTCAAGATGAAAGTTTTTCTTCTTCAGTCGTTTCTGATCCAGTTCCAGTTCAGCCACCAGATTCTGCAGGACCATCAGTCTCTCCCTTAGACCCTGCACACAGTTTTTCCACTTTAGCTGGGAGCTTAGGGCATTAAAAACAAAGCGATTACAAGCCGTCTCCTGTCAGTGCATCTCTGTGAGTCAGCCACGCTGACAGCCTGACCACAAACTGACCTCTGTATCGGTCGTGGCCGCTGGGCTCTGGTCCTCCTGATGGGCTCTCCTTTTATAGCCAATCAAAGCTGCGTCTGTTTGATCAGATTGAGCTAATCTGATTGCATCCCGGTGCTTCCCCATCTCCTCTGTCGTCTGACTCAGAGTGTACACCTGCACATCAGCAAAAACAACATTACAACGTCAAATTAACAAAACAGTGCTGAAACAATTAAACGCAACCCACATAGAGATGATTTTATTTAAAATAAGTTCACACAGATTCACAGATCTGGGGTTAAGTTTATGTAGCATGCTTTCTCCCAGCATCACGCTGGGAGAAAGTTTGAAATGACCAATATAGCGGGGCAGTGCTATGATTCACAGTTTGATCTGATAGCAGAGTGGAGAGATTGAACAAACACAACCACTTACACATATTTGATACACAGGCTTCAATGAGAGACTTCACTCATTAACAGGTACAGGTGAGGGTCTCAGGTTGCATCTGTAACATGTGGATGTAAACCACAACACCTGGATAAAGGAGATCCATCTATGCAAAGCAACATTTATATTTGTGAAGATAACTCACAACAATATGTACACTTTGTGTTACACCGATCAGACACTGGCCCGTGGGCCATATGTTTGACACCCCTGCTCAGCAGTTTGACCTGAGGGGGGACTCTTTAGTCCAAAGGTGTCCCTGTGAGGGGGGCTGTTTGGTTTAACCAGTGTTTGTGTGATTGTCAGTACCTGACTCTGGAGGGAGTTTTCCATGCTCTGCGTCACTCCTCTCATCTCCTTCTGATCAAAGCCATCTCTCGTCTTGCTCCTCTCCAGCTCCTGCACTTCCTCCTTCAGAGCTGCCACCTCTTCCTCCATCCTCCGTAGCTTCTCTTTTATCTGCTCCTTCTCATTTTGTTCTTTTTGCAGCTCGTTTTTAATGACCAGCAATTCAATCTTAGTCGTCCTCAGCTCTTCCTCTATCTCCTCTCCCCACACTTCTCTGAGAGATTGTGCCTCCTCCTCCCTCCTCTTTTCCTTTTGTACCGCCTCCCTAAGCACCAACGTCTCTATATCGCTTCTCTCCATCTCCTCCTGCACTTCCTCCCTAAGAGTTGCCAGCTCTTCCTCCTTGGTTTTGTTCTCCTCCCTCAGGATCATCAGCTCGTCCATTTCTCCTTTCATCGCCTCCTGAACTTCCTGTAGCATGTTCTCCAGTCTCCTCTTCTCCTCCAAAGTCTTCCTCAGCACCTCGCTTTGGTCCTTCATATCACTTTCTACTTCAGACAATTGTTCCTCCAGCCTCTTCGTCTCCTCCTCAGCTCTCCTCAGTGCTTCTCTCTCTTCCTCAGCCTCCCTAAGTTTCTCCTCTAAACCCTTCTTCTCCTCCTCCACCTCCATCAGCTTACTTTGCAGTCTCCTCGTGTTTTCTTTCTCACTTCTACTTAGCGCCTCCCATTCTCTTCTCTCCACTTCCTTCTGCTCCAGCATAGCTCTTAACTGCTGCACCTCCTCCTCTTGCTCCATACAGATATGGTCAAGCTTTGTAGCCTCACTCTCTTGCCACTCCTTCATCTCCACCTGCAGCCTGTCGTGGGCTTCCTCCCTTTTTTTTGCTCCCCCACTCTTTGTCTGTCCCTCCTGTAGCTCCCTAACCTGGGAGGAGATCGTGTCATCTTTTTCCATACCTTTCCTACTTCCTTCCAGGTGGCCCCCCCTTACCTCCTTTAGCTGCCTCTCTCCTTCCTCCTCCCCCAGCCTCAAATGCTCCTGGTGTTCCTCCACTACTTCTTCTCTTCCCCTCATGTGTAACTCCATGCTGTGCTCCTTACATTTCGCCTCTGCCTTTATGTCATTACACTTGTCACTGGCCACATTCAGCCTCATCATCTCCACCTCCGCTGCTTTCTCCTTTAGCTTCTCAAGCAGCTTTGCAACCACCTCCTCCTTTTCCTCCTGCAGATTGTCTGTCTTTCTCCTTTCATCCTCTTTGTCTCTTTGTAATTTTGAGACTTCTTTTCTCAGTTTGTTCATCTCCTCCTCTTGTTCTTCCACTCTCACCCTCCATCTCTCAGCTTCAGTCCTCAGCTGGTCCACCTCCTCCCTTTCCAATCTCTCCATTCGGTCACAGAGGGCTTCCACTTCTCTGTCCCTCTGCTTCGTCTCCTCTCTTCTCCTCTCCTCCCAGAAAACCTTCTCCTCTCTCAGCCTTTCCTCCGTCCTCCTGACCTCCTCTTCCAGTTCCTCCTTCTCTCCCTCTAATCGCTGCACTCTTTCTATCATGAGGTTGATCTGAGTCTTCCCCTCTATTATCTCCTTCCTCATTTTCTCCTCTTCTCTGTGCCTCTCCTCCACCTCCTCAATGTAATTCCTCAGCACCTCAGCTCCGTCTCTTCTCCCCGGGTTCTCACTTAAAAAACCCCTTTCTTCCTGTTCGGCCTCCGTCTCATGCTTCCTCTCCTTTTCCTCCCCCCTCCTCCTTCTCACTTTCTCTATCTCCTCTGTCATCCTCTCCATGTCCTCTTGCAGTGCCTTCCTCTTCTCCTCACTCATCTCCCTCCTCTTCTTCTCATCTTCTGCCCTGGACATCATGTCCTCCAACTCTCCTCTCAGACACTTGATCTCCCCTTCAAAAAAACAAAAAACCTTTTTAAATACAACTACAGTCATTTACACCAGTATCACTACTGTTCCTATTAATGTCACCACAACTCATGTGTTTCATTCATTCACACTGCATATAATCAGGGTGTAGGGGTATAGGCTTTGGGGCCCAGTCTCTGCATCGAGTCCTGTGAAGGAATAAAGCCATCGCAAATCTCTGAAGCTGGTTGGCACGTAGGAAAACATGCTACCTGATGCAAGTCTGAGCTCGATCGCCCTGGAAGAGGGCGTCCGACCCCGAACACCCAGTGAGCTCGGGTATAGCGCCACAACGTGTCGGTTACAGCTGTACCACAGATGAAGTATGTACACCACAACATGCCAGGGATGTTTTCTCTCTAAGACGCCTGTTTAATACTCGGTCACGTTGCCAGTTAACCTAAAATGATCCTTGCACTATTTTTGGTACTATTGATTTGTCAGCCTTGTGTTGCCACCTTTGTTGAGATGTGTTACTGACTAATAGTTTTCTTTAATAATATGATTTAAGGCGGACTGTCACGTTCACTGACCATATAAGGTGTCTTTGGCCTGCTTCAGAGTGTGGATGTGTGTGTTCAGCTGACATCTTTCCACCTCTGCCTGTGACAGATGCTGCTGCTGCTGACTGAGCTGCTGGTGGGCAGACAGCGACAGAGACCTGCAGGCAGAGAGAGAGCCAGGACGTCAGCATGAACACAGACTGATTTGATTTAGTGTGCTCTCAGGTGTGTTCGGTACCGGATCTCCTGCAGGTCCACTTCCAGCTGCTCCTTGTGTTTCTGCAGACTATCCAGCTCCTCTTGTAGCAGCCTACTCTCTCTGAGCTGGTCCTGCTGTTGCATGCTCCTATTTCTCACCTCCTCCATCGCTTGGCCCAGCTGGTCCTGCCCCTCCTTCAGCTCCGCACACATCGAGGCATGCTGAAGGGACAGCTGGGAACCGCACACGCTTCATAAATGACACAAAAACATGTCTCCATGTACCACTGTCACAGTACTGCCCTCCTTACCTCCTCCAGCTGCCGTCCAGCCCGCTGTCTCTCAGCCAAAGAGGGAAACGTCCTCCCGTCTTCCTCCAGCTCTGTCTCTCGTTGTCTCCTCTGCTGAACAGCCTCAGCCTCTCTCTGCACTCTAACAGACACAGACAGGATTCAAATAAAGTTAACTTTACTGTCCTGGACTGAGAGCTTGGTTACACACTGATCTCACCTGAGCCTGCTGAAATCCATGTTTAGGGTTTTGACTTCTCTCTCCAGAGCACTGACCTGTGACCTCTGAGCCTGCAGCTGTGATTGGGCCTCTGACAGCTCAGACTCCAGCTGGTAACAGACACGTGAACACGTGAGTACATGATGTACTCGAAGCCACAGAGCTAGTGTCACTGAGAAGCAGAGATATAAGAGGGCGGGGCATGCAGGTACCTGCAGCAGCTGCTTGTTCAGCTCTCTCTTGTCCAAGGCCAAAGAAGAGTTCAGGGCGGACAGCCTCTCTACAGCATCCCGTCTCTCCTCCACCTCCCGTCTTAATGCGCCCTCTTGCAACGACAGACGCGATACGCACTCCCTGGACTGATGAGGGGAGACAAAGATGGCAGCCAGAATGTCATGCTATACACATGAGCGTAATCCTCTGAGGACTGACAGCGTTTCAGTGTCATGTCTGTACCTTCTGCAAGGCCGTCCTCACATCAGAAGCATCTTCCTCTGCTCGCTGCTTGTCCAGCTGCTCCCGCTCTAGTGCTCCCTGCGAGTAAGCGAGGGACGACAAGACCAGAAGAGGCGGAGACAAAACAGACATATGTTCAGCTGTTTTCAATGACGCACTGTTTATTTTAGTGACAACAATTCCTGAAGTGTGTTAAATGTAAGAAAGGCTGACCTGGAGGCAGGACTCACTAAACTACTGACAGTCACGTATTTTCACATTCTTTTACTCACAACATGTGATTGTGATTTTTAACATTTTGCAATGAGCTTAGTATTGTAATCACATTTAATGTCATTTAAACTGCAAACTGTGTCCTCAAACTTAAGACTTAATGTTTTATCCAAGAAGATAAAACAGATCCCCCCCAGAGTTCACGTACAAAGACTGAGTGAGCCTGACTTTGTTTACCTTCAGACTATAGATCTCGACTTGTGCCACCGTCTCCCGCTTCGTTAGCTGGACGTTCTCCAACACCTCCGTCTCCACTCTGAAACAGAAGCAGTGCTGATGAAGCAGTGAACCACAGCGCAGCAGAGCGGTGACCTGTGCAGAGTACCGTCTGTGCATTTCTGTCTGTAGCTGTCTGTTCCTCTCCTCTTCTTCGTCTTTCTCCCTCCTCAGTCTGTGATTTTCTCTCTTGGACTCTTCCTCCCTCCTGTGCAGCTCCTCCACCTGCAGACGCAGGAAGGATGCCGCCTCCTTCTCTCTGCGACGCAGGAGTTTACACGTCAGTGAACAAAGCGCTCTAAACTCGATCACAGATACAGATTCATCCAATGGTTTGCTTTGTACTGTGTGAACCTGCTCAGCACGTCCATAATGTGGGACAGCTCCTGCTGTTTTTGTTGTGCGTGTGTGTGGAGCTGCTGGTTGTCGTCCTCCAGCTGCTTCAGTCGCAGGTGCAGGGCTGCTCTCTGCTCGCCGAGCTGCTGCAGCGATCGCTGTGCCCCCTGACACAGACGCACACAGACGCAGTAAGACTTTCGACTAGCAGAACCGTAACAGAATCGAGCGCAGCTGCACTTGTTGTCTACACAGGCTTGTGTTGTGTGTCGGGAATGACGCACAGCAGTATATATACTGCTGTAATGTGAAGTCGGACCTGGGCCGGCCTAAACAGACACGTCTTTATAATGATGGCCTGATCCTGTCAGTGTGCACAGCCAACACTGTGACATTAACGTTTGAACAGTCAGCACATTTGAACCACTTCAGGATTTTGTTGTTAAAACCTTTGAACCAGTATTTTTCTAACAAGCTGCGTGAAAGTTTGTCGTGTGTCTGATTTCTGATGAAACACAGACTCTGCCTCTGTGGCTGCACTGACACATTAATCATAAACACTGTAGTGATTTTGCAATGCGGCATTCATATAAGAAATATATTGTGTGGCTCACGTGTAATTCCTCGTTTCTCCACTGCAGGGCGCTCTCAGTCTGAGACAGGACGGAGAGCAAGCAGGACAGATCCAGGCTCAGGACTCCTTCTGAGGAGATGTTTAGCGACTGCCTGCTGGCTCTGCTCAGGACTCTGGACTGGACACACATGAGAACAAAATGCTTCACTTCCTGCTGCTGACAGAGGCTCTGAGCATGTACGGCTGCAACGATTCATCTGTATTTATATAGAACAACAGCAGCCGCCTCAGGAGGCTGTAAGGTAAAGGCCCTACAATAACAGAGATGAAAAATAACTCGGCTAAATGCAGAGTGGTGTGTCACCTAGTGTTGTCGGCGTTAACGCGTACTGATCCGTCATCACGACTAACACGATTAACCATTACTCCATCTGGAGCGCAGACTGACTCAAAGTCCCTGAAATGTCTCTGTCAACACATTTCAGCCAGTTTGTCCGTTCCGGCTCCAGACGGGCTGAGCGCGTTAAAAATGTTAACATTGTGACGACCACGCTAACGCTGTATTAACGCGTTAACGCTGACAGCACTGGTATAAACACATGGTGAAGTAGAGCCATGCGTGGGACTGTTTTACGCTTTAATCCTTACCATCCACTCCTGCGGTCACTCCCGACCGCTCCTGGATTCAGGCTCACCTGATCCAGCACAACTTTAAGCTTTGTCAGAAAAAGTCTTAAGCCTGATCTTCAAAGTAGAGATGGTGTCTGTCTCCCAAATCCACGCTGGGAGTTTCTTCCACAGAAGAGGAAGTTCAAGGCTCTGTCTCCCATCGCACTTTTAAACATCTTAGGAAACAACAAGGAAGCCTGCGGTGTGAGATGGAAGTGCTCTATGGGGGTGATATGGTGCTATGAGGACAACCTCATGGTGCTCTCCAAGTTTCAACGTGTAAGTGGATGAAGCACAGAGGCTCCATCCGCTTTCCCCCTGTGCCATTTCTCATTATCACGGTTAATCTATGAACATCTATGGTTTGATTTCTCTGAATATGTAGGCTGGATGGGTTGTTACTGCTGAGAGCGTCACATCAATAATAACTTTACCTGCAGTAACTAAGTACACATACTCTATGTGTGGGGAGTGATACTGCATACTGTACCGGTTGTACCTCATTCCTCTCCTTCAGGCAATGTAAGTTATGGTAAATGTACTTCTGTAACAACACCAGTGATTCAGCAAGAAAAATGCTGTCCTTGTTCATCTGACCATCATAATGAGACACTCACCAGTTTGATCACAGCATGGCTCACACACTGCAAGCTTCTCTGCATCACTCTGTGTCTCTCAGCCTTCCTCTCTCTCTCCTCCCTCTGACTGACCTCAGACTGCAGGGAGCACGTGAGCGCCTGAATCCTGACGAAGAAAGGAGGAGACTGACCGAGAGGAGAACAGAGAGAGGTGCAGGAGGTGTTTGAACCTCCAGGAGAAACTAACTTTTACCTCTGCTGCAGGTGTAAAACTGGAGTCTCCTGAACAGACGTCACCTCTGAAATGTCCTGCTCTTCCTCATCCTTCTCCTCTTTGTGTTCCAACTCTCCCAAGGAGAAGATTCGCATCGTGGATGATGGGATGAGAGGAGATGCAGAAGAGTGCGGAGGACAGAGGGCCACATCGGAGGACAGAGGAGGAGAATAGAATGAAAAGGGAGGGAAGTGGGAAGAGAGAAGAGGAGGAGAAACAGAGGCGAAGGAGAGAGGATTAATGCAAAGTGTGCTGAGCCTCAGCGAGGAGGAGGCGGAGTCACAGCTGGAGAGGAGAACGGACGAGAGACGAGAAAGCTCGGCCCTCAGCTGCCACAGGTCCCTGCAGACAAAGACAACACCTCAACGTCAGGCGTGTTTAGAAACGTAGCTTTTGAAAAAGATGAACCCCGCTCCTCTCATCTGTATGCTGACCGGCAGTAACTGAACAACCATCTGCAGAGACTGGAGTGAGCCAGCCCCGCCCTCAGACGTACCTGTCAGCAGCCGTTTTCACAGAGTGACAGTCTCGTCTCAGCGCAGCCACAGACCTCCAAATACACAGCAGCCGAGCCTGCTGCTCCCCCACACGAGACAGCCGACGCTGCACGCACGCACGCACGCACGCACGCACGCACGCGCACACACACGCGCGCGCGCGCGCACACACACACAGGCGCACATACATACACACACACGCACACACACGCACACACACGCACACACACGCACACACACACACACACACACACACACA
>VOQK01000245.1:10666-28314 GCA_015052645.1 Benitochromis conjunctus | reverse complement strand
GGTTAAAATCACCCGTAATAACCATGAAAGCCTCCGGGTGTTCGGCCTGCAGCTTAGCGACAGTGGAGTGGATGACGTCACAAGCTGCGGCCGCATCAGCTGATGGTTATCTGTGGTACTTCTAACCTTCCTGTCAGCTCCAACCAGTATGGCCAGTCGCCGCTGACCATCTCACTGGATGTTTTTTCTGTTTTTTGTATCATTCTGGGCAAAGCAACAGGTTTAGAAATACTCTAGCCACACTTTTTAATTTAAATGTTAACTGAAGCCCCTTAGCTGTATCTGCATAGATTTATAAATTACACTGCTGGTACATTTCATGATTGGTGATGCATGCTTCCACACCTTACTGACTACAGCTTTTTACTAGCAAAGAACGCACACACACACACACACACATACACACGCACACACACACACACACGCACACACACACGCACGCACACACACACACACACGCACACACACAAAGAGAAAACACTCCAAATCCAACAAAGTTGTTTTAATCAATTCCAGTTCAGAGGCACTGTGGGACACCTTCAAGCTGTCAGCTGATGGAAAGCTGTTGATTATGGTTTTAATAAGAAGCAGAAAGTGTGACCATGAAGACTACAGTGGTGCAAACTGCACTACAATACAACACTTCTTACAATGTGTAATGGATAATCTTCTTCCTTTGCTTTTTTCACACAAAGCGAAAGTGTAGCCCTTCTTTTAGACTTCATTTAAAGGGAGACTCGACAGATCTGTGATGAATGTCCGATTGTGTAGGTTTTTAGATCATTCATTTGTCATTCAGATGAATATACTGCTTCAATTAGTGAATAAGAGCTGGAGATTGGATCTATTATCAGTGCTACACTTTTGTCTACTTCTTAGAGGAAAAAAAAATAACTTGAGGAAAAATATATTAACTTTCTTGCTGAGAGTTTGATAAGATCAATATAACGCTCATGTTTTACCGTTTAACTCTGTAACAGCCAGATGTTATAGCTTAGCATGAGTCAAAGAAGGACCTAATTAGGCTGATGTGGTGTGTCATTCTCACACCAGGGACATAAATACTGCCATTCTGTCGGTTACCTTTGGCACACAGGTTGTTCTTGTTTCATCTCTATTGTTGAAAGTTTAAAGAGAAAGACATTGTGCATTAAGAGGGAGGAAGGAGGGGCTCATGAGTCAGTAGTATGAAAGACAGTAGACCCTGGTTCATGTACCATTTTGGAGTGTTGTGTTTTCCACTTTATACTTTGTTTTGACTCACAGTTTATGCTTAGATGCTGAAAGTACTTGTTTATTCTTTGGAAAACACTATATTTAGGCAATTAAGATATGAATGAGCTGTTCTGACTTCTTACTGTGCAGAAGTTTTGTGCCCCCCTCCATCATTTCTTTATTTTTTGCTTCCAAGAAGCCAGACTGCCTTGTAATTTTTTTAAGTTGTCTTGAGCAATAGTTCTCAAAGCTTTTTGAAGGTATTTCAAACTATGTTCTTTCTACATTGGCTGTTTTTTCAGTCCAGTCCTTGCACCTGACCATTTTCAGAGACAGGCTTTGTTTTGAGTCACTTAACACTGACATATGAATAATTCAAGCATAAAAAGATGTCAAAATCTACGGGCGAACCAGTGGTTGTGAACCAGCAGACAACTCAGCAACGCAGCTCATGTTTCAGCAATGGATGGAGGAGGACAGGAAAAAGGCCATGCCTAAAACACAGAGGCGGCTCTGTCATGGTTTGGCGCTGCGTTTTAGCCAGTGGTGTTGGGGATCTTCTTGAAATTGATGGAATTATGAAAAGTAGAATAGTACTGTCAGATTTTGAGCCACCATGCAGTACCATGGAAAGCATCTGTCCGGCAACTGCTTCAGCTTTCAGCATGACTACAAATGTAGCAAACAACAACAACAATAACAAAACAAAACAGTGGAGTGGCCTCACCAGAGCCCTGTCCTCTACATTATAGGAGCAGTGTGGGATCATCTTGACAGAGAATGGAACAAAAGACAGCTAACATCCAAAGAAGAGCTTGGCTGTCCTTTAAGAAGCCTAGTGAACTATTCCTGAACACTACTTAAAGAAATCTAAGAGAGTTCAGACTGTGTTGAAGAATAAAGGTGGTCATACCAAATATTGACTTTCAAGCTCTTTGGAAATGTATAAACTCTGTCTTTTTTTTTCTGATTCACTGTATTTCCATGTATGTTTTCACATTTCACTACAGCTATTTCCCGTTTTCCTAGCAAAAGACTTTTGGCTCAAGAGTTTTGAATGGTGCATTCCCATAAAACCATGTTTTATTTTGCAAATAAAAAATAACAGGAAGTGATTTAATGACTCTTTGAATTCTAAACTATCATAGTAGTACTCGATATTTTTGGACAAATGCATAATTACTTTTTTTGGAAAAGAAAAATGTGAAAAGTTATTGATGTGTGCCAGAATGATTACTTCCTGTGTTCACTGTTTGACAAGACAGTGTGAGAAGTATTTTTTTTTTTTTAAAGTTACATATTCTCAGAGGGATAATTATGAGCTAAAGGTGCTTGTTGCTATATTTTGTCATTACAGAGACAGCATAGCTCTGTATCATTAGTATGTGACAGCATATCTCCTTTTGCTGTCTCTATGCTATACTAGGTAAGCCCTCTGTGGTTAATAGGGAATAAAAATATTCAGAGATGATAAGGTGTATTACAACATCTACGATATATTAGTTCCAGTGGGAAATCCTGACATATTACAGTAGAGAAAATCTGAGTTTCATCTTGCTATGACAGGAATGCACTGAAGTGTAAAATACAGTACTGCAAATGAGACAGTAAGGGGCAAAGGTTAAAAGAGGCAGCTTCGTCAAGATACGCTTTTTTGACCAATTTTATTAAGATGTGACAAAAAAATCAGTTTGAAAGCCCTTAAATGAAGGGGTTTGAAAGCTGAAGACTCAAGGAATACTTCACTTCAACATGGAGGGTCATTATAGTTTCTGAGTGGTGTGCTACAGCCCTGAGCAGTGAAATATAGCCAAGAGCAGGTCTAACATGTGCCAGAGGGGTTGCTGGGATTGGCCGTCCTTCTAGATATCCACAGCTGAACCTCTATGGCTCCAAATATTAAATTAAATAGGTATTCTGACCTCTGTGCAAAATCATGATTTCTCTGCTTTTTAGCAAGTAAATTAGCAGAGAAGAACATAAATAAAAAGTGTCAAAATATTTAATGGTTTTTCAGATTTTTTTAGTCTAAATCAAACAGTCGGGACTGTGAAAGTAGTGGTCTCCATTTATGTCTTGGCAAGCCTAGTTAGAAAAGTCATGAGCCTATAAAAATCACTTTGTTTATCTTAATCACCTCACTGTTATAAAATCTAAAGATTTTACTTTGGCTCATTTCTTATTTGATGCCCAGTGAAACTACATCATTTTATTTTACTCTTGAACCCAATTCTGGTTCATCAAGTCAATGAAATTATCTGCCGTTTCTATCAGGCCTGTTCGGTATTGACGTAAATTTTTAGTCGCATACAGCATGCACTGCAATCAGCTTTAAACTACAGAAAAACCTATAGCTGCAGGTAAATAAAATGCAATACAATGGTAACAGTTAGATGGTGCAATTGATGTCAGAGGCATTTGGTGACAAGCATATGAATAAGCATAAATTATATAGGTTATATGTAATATATAGCCTTTTGCACATTTTTTTCTTCTGTAGATTAGATTGCAAGATTGTGTCATCAATTAACTGATTTATGTCAATAACTATGCCAATTAACATATTGATACTGGTGCATATGTCAAAGACATACATTTGATAGCAGAAGATGCTGTATGCCATTATTTATATAATTATAAAGACTCTCATTAGGAAAGAAAAATGTAGAAATGTGAGTCTTTGGATCAGTATCTCTCCACTATACACTATAGTGTATAGTGGGAAAACACTATACATGACAATGATAATAATGTCATTAGGAGTTATGACTTCAATATCTGACTGATCACTGATAGAAACCTTTCCCACGCAACATCTGTGTGCGACTGCCCAGTCCAATCTAAAATCCATTCTGCAAATGCACCACATAAAAACTCTCTTATAGAGCTTTTACATATACAGTATCCAATGGCACCTCAATATAGACAAAAACAGGTGGTCCTCTTATGTGTACTGATGCATTTTTTTTAACCTTTTGGATAACAAATAGCAATTTTAAAATCCACATTTGGTACGATACTTTGTTTCATTTCAAACTGTCTGCTTAGGCAGGAAAAAAAAACATCCAAAAGGTTTTGAAGCAGTGCTGAATCATGCTCTCTTACATGGTAAACCAACATTAAAAGCAACAGAAAATCTCCATGTAAACTCTCAAGATGGTTTTTCATGGCCTTGTTGTGCTTTCAAGTCTCGTCTGGCGCTTTGGATCGTTGCCAGTGTCATAGTAACGTGGCAGGATGTGTCACCGTCTCATCCAGGCAACACTTTTCAACAGAATATGTTAAGGGCTCCTTTTTTCTGTGAGGCTGCTGGAGTGTGGCACAAACCATCAGGAGCCTGTTTATTTTTAGACAGTCCTCACGCTGATTGTATTATGACTGACTTAATAAGTATCGAGAAATTTGGAGAAACTTTACTGGGTTAGAGACATCACTCTGGAAAGGTCAGCAGAAATTAGTGGAGTAGGAGGGAAACTTAACCTTTCCCTTGGGTTGACTGACAGAGAGACAGAAGTGGCTTGATTGCAGCCATTGTGTACTCTTGTGTTTGATGATAATTACATATCCTGTTGTTTGCTCGGATCCATAAATATTTCATGAGCTCCTGTCTTGGATTTCGAAAGACTAGAAGATTTCCACTATCCTATAGCAAAAAATAACTACAATATTGATTCAAAAGGGTGGTACTAACTTATTATACAACACTAACGACTTCTCTCGGTGCTGATTTTGTGGCATTCTGTCCTGATACTTACACACTTTTAAAAATTGTGTAAATGTTACTGAGTTGTCATGACTGCACATACACATGTACATACAGCTGACTTTTTCAAATGTCTGTAGGAGCTCATTTCTTGCATATTTCCCATAAAAAGCTGAAGTTGAAGTGTTATCTTACCATGAAAATTTCAAAACAGCACAAAGCTAATGAAGCATGGCTAGCTAATCATGTTAATTTTTCAGTGGAAAACAAAGATCTTTGATTAGAAATGATTAGTTGTATCAACAGAACCACATGCTGTATTTATTGCTATTATCAGCAGCATGGTGCACTCGCTTCCTGGAACATGCCTCATGTGCTCGGCAAGACTCAAGGAAAATCAAACACAACCTTTATAGCACCAAATTCTCTGCAAGACCCCCAACCTGTCAGTTTTACACTTTGGTCTGAATACTGATTAGATAAATGAGCTCATTAATAAGCTTTTGAGTTGCTAGCAGATTTGGACAGAGGTGTGCTTGCTGTTTTCTGTTGTTTGTAATCTTTTAGTATATAAATTAATTAGCAAAAAAAAAATATGAAAGCAACTTTAGCATACACAAAAAAATTATTGGTCCAAATCTTAAAACTTGTTTATTAAATAAAGCTAGTGTGTATGCATAGTTACATCTAAGGACCCTGAATGTTGTTATCTATATGGATATTATGGTCTTATCATGTTGCCCAGCAACCACCTACCGATGGTGCCGCAACAACCTATTTGTTGCATTTAAGCAACTATACCACCTTATAGCATTTGTGAAATATATTGATTTGTGATGCTGATGTTTTTGATATTTCCAAATTGTGATATTTGCTATGAATATTTTTTGAATGTTCATTTACATAACTTCACACATTAACTTACAAAGTTGGGTTTAGTGTATTCAGAGAATTCAGGAAAATTTTAATGTTAAAACAACGAGATGTCGAGTCATACGAATCAGTCCACCCTATAGAAATCGCCTTTTTTTCCAGCACGTCATTATATCCATTTTGCTTGGGTGCATGTTACTGACATGTACACATAAACTATTATATATGTAAATATGCAGCCATAATTAAAGTTAAGTTCTGAGATCCTCTTTTTCTCTATGGGTGCATATTCGAATAAACTCTTGCATTTTTTTTTCTTATACACTTAACGGGGGTCGTAAATGTCTGGATGATGGGTGAAGCAGTAAAGGTAAATACATTTTCAGGCACAACCACACAATAAGTCCATTATTTATCTTTATTTATATAAACAACATTTACAATGCCTATATTTTCTGTTTTTTCACTTTTGATAATGTAATTAAGTATATCTTTTTGCCAACAGAGCAACAAACAGAGGAAACAATACTACAGGATGAGAAAATTAAACAAGTAGCGCGAGTGTAAAATAATGCAAATAAATCTATGGGGTTTTAAAGATATACAATAAATCATATCATTACTTACTAACCACTGTAAGTGCTATCAGTGGAAATGTTCACATGTAATTTCATATTCATCAGATGTTATATAACCTGATTATATGACATTATCATGTCATTCAGCTGTATGCGTTTCCTCTGAACACAGGACAGATGTGGTACTTCCAGACACACAACGCTGCACACCAGCAGCAGTTTCTGTCTGCTTTGTGTTGTTCAGAGAGAATTCTTTACGCCAGCAAATAGAGATCTGTGTCTGCCATACACTGCATAGTAAACATGACCCAGCAGCACAAACCAGCACACTTCCGCACTCATATTGATTACCAGCATAAGTGTAAAGATTGCAGCATCTGGAGACACAGTTGGGTGTTGATGAATATATCCCCTTTGGACACAAGCAAGTAAAATTCAGCCGAATTTCAAGATTCTCTTTTGTGATTCCCTACACAGCGCAAATGAGGTGTTTCAAAACATCCCCGTGAAGAAAAGGTTTCATTTTAATCCATTTTAAATAAATAACCCACTTTGGCATTTCGTTTCACACAAAAAAACTATTATATCCCTAACTATGTATTTGATTTAAGTGTGATAGTCCAAAACATTCTGTTTCACAGTCAGACTCCTCCGGACATGTGCATCGTCATGGTAAAAAGAAAGTACACCTCCTATTCTAATGTTTTATGTATGAGGACATAACAAAAAATAGTCTGTTCCTCCGCAGGATTTCAAATTAGGTAAATACAACTTCAGATGAACGACAAAATATCACATATTTTATTGTGTCGCTATTTATTTAATAAAAATGAAGCCTGGTCTGGAGCATTCAGCTGTGTGTTAACACAATGCAAAGGAGGAAAGACATGTGCAGTCCTCTTAGAGAAAAAAACTGTTGCTATGATGCAGTTTGTTCCTTGAAGTTACTTTTTTAGTTAGGGGGGATTTGTTTGTTGTTGAGTGCAATGTTAAAATAAGTTATTTAAAAAGCAAAAGATCACTTAATATCAAGGCAATATGAGCAGAGAGTACGAACACGTTGAAGGATTGGCTGTGTTAGTTCAGTTCAGTAGTTTGTAAAGAAAACAATTTTCACTAGCAGTCAAAAACTAATGTGTACACATATGTCTGCATTTTTATTTTGTTAAATATGAACAAAAGTATAGCAGAAGTGCTGCCATGTGTTTACTGTATTTGGCAGTTGAATGAAAGGATTCATTTAGCATGCATAATGTAAAGTGAGGAAAAAAATTGCGTTCACTTTTGCAGCTTTGTCTCCTTATACTTATATTTGCTTATATTTGAAATGTAAAAAAAACAAAACAAAACACTACATTTTCAGAAAATGTTGTCGTTTTTTTCTTGTTTGTTTGTTTGTTTTCTTTTGTACTACTTAAACACTAAAGAGGCCCTCCAATGAGACAACAGTGCCAGCAGTGGTCCACAGCTCATTTGAGTCCCGTGAGTTATATGTTAAAATGTATGACAGTACACTGAAGACTGAACAGGCGGAGGCCTCTCCTCCTTATAAAGAACATGGCAGTTTGACTTTATAAAGCTGGATGTGAACAAACCACATTACTGGAACCATGTCCTTAGGAGAGGTTAGAGCAAAGTGGAAATGTCTGGCCATAATGCACAGCATTACATTTGGAGAAAACTAAACACAGCACATTACCACAAACATGTTATACCAACCAAAAAAAACAACATTTTTATAAAGTTATTTTATGTTATCACTGCTAAAAGTGGCTTTAATAGTTATCAAATATATGTAGTATTTCAGACATTGCTTCTGCATTTTGGCTTAGATTTTATTTTATTTTTTAAATGACAACAGAGTTTAATATATCATGTGTTGTTGTTCATCTGAGGTTGTATTTACTTCATTGAAAGACTTGATAAGAACATTTTTAGTATGTGGTAATATATAAAACCTTAGATTTGACCGAGGGTGCACTGCCATGACTTCATCTTGACTGCTCATACATATTGTCAGTGACTGCATCTTTCTTAATATCCATATAGAATTAGTTTTGGCATACACAACTACGCAATTTTAAAAAATCTGGTTATTGTAAGAATTTACATTGCATTGAGCTTACTTTGCCTTTCCCAAAGTGTTAAAGGCAACATGATGCTGGAGTAACACACTTTTCTGACTCCATAAAAATCTTTTCAACAAAATGAGTAGCCATTGTTCTTATTTGCCCACTTTTATGTACAATACAAAGACGCTGACATGAATACCATTTTACATTTGGAAAAAAGAGAGTCTTGATATTGAAGTGTTAACACATTTGTGTGTTTTAACTTTTGTTTTTTTATGCAAACCTTCCATTACAAGAGACCTGTATGGGCAAACTCAACAGCTAAAATTAAAAATAGAAGCACATAAAAGTTTTACAAAGTCTGGGCTACAAACAAGGTCAACAAGGAAAAAAATATATATCCAAAATACAACTGGATATCACATCTGAAGCCACCCTTCCTTTATTTCTTTTCCCTAATTAGCTGGTGTGTTTTGAAACATATAAAGCTAAGTAAAGGGATTTGAAGGGTTCTCAAACCAAGCAGCAAGGTATAACAATAAAGGCTACATAATTTATCAACAGCCAGGCAGCGCTGCTTTTGTGGTTAATATTGTGCAAGCAATTCGTCCCAGAGAGAAGTTAAATCTATCAGAACGGGACTCTGTGGAACCATTGGACGAGTGAAAAAAAAGGCACATTACAATGAAAACAATTTAGAAAAATGCTTAAGAGTCCATACTGTATGTCAAGCCTGAGGGTGAATGGGAGCTGCAACAGTAGTCTGCTGCTTACAAATCTGTTACAACTCTCACAACTGCCATAAAATCAATACCCTGGCATTTAGCCAACATGTATGCTGGCCTAGTTTGAGAGAACAGGGTAAGACCTGGAAATGAGACCCCACATGCAGAAAATGAGCAGCTGTCCTTCACTGCATCTTGAATAAGCAGGAGTTGTGGCCCCCACCTGACACAAGATTATTTATACCATTCATTTTGCTTGTCTGTCCTCCATGCACTGACTAGTTTCCCATCTGATGTGATGCCACAGCAAATCTTTAAACTTCAAATGATTTTTGTAAAAGGAAGCCAAACCCTTTATCACTGGTGTGGTTTATTCTTTATGTTGTTTATGCATTTAACATTTCATTTAACATAATTACTAACTGTTAGGGTATTGAATCCATTGAATCTAAATTATTATTATGAAAGCACTATCATTTTTGGTTTTAAATCAATGTATAATTACTTATGAGAGCATTAACGTGAGAGTTCAACACACTGTCAAGGTTTCTGATGAAATGTAACACTTATAACTTGCTTACCTTGGCGTTTTCCTAATATGCTCACTGCCCTGCTTTGAGAGACCAGGGTATGACCTGGAAACAGGCATCTCTTCTAGAAAGTGAGCAGGTTTTGTTCACCCCATCATAAGTTGGAAATATGACCTCTTTACAACTCCAGCCTCTTTAGAGATTTTCCCACATGACAACAAGCTAAGCCATTTAGACGGCCCTGTCCTACATGAGGACGTCCAGGGGATTCTTTCTATTTGTTTTACATCCTTTTTTCATTGATGCCTGACCCCATTCTACCTTAGCTGAACCTGTGAACCTGTAAAGATGAAAAAGTTGGTGTTTGGTTGACTAGCCTGCCTACAAATAAGCTTAAAAAACTCTGGTTTTCATTTTACTTCAACCATTTATATATTTTGTGAGGTAATTTGAGTAGTGATAGTAGTTTTGGTGTACAGTGTTGTGCAGTTAGCACACTGAACGTGCAAATATTTTGTCTTGTATATTAATTCACAGCAAACACAGAATAAATACTGCAAATGAAGAAACAAAATACAAGCTCGAATAAAGGATGTGACGAATATGATGTTTAATGTTAATAATAAAACAGCTGTGCAGTTTTCTGGTGGTAGGAAAGGCTTGGAACAGATAGATAAAGTAACGCTGCCGGTGGAGGGCTGTTTCCAAGTTCTTGTGATTTTGTGTGTGTGTCTGTGTGTGTTTGTGCCCACATACTCATATTACTACTGCAGCTTTAAGCTATTAATTATGACAGTATTAAGCCAGCAGAAAGCTGCAGTGTGACCCAAGTGTCATCAGGTAAATTCTGTTTACCAATGACTATTCATAACTCTATAGTAACTGCTAATTTAGCAGCAGTTTTACTGCAGTGTGAGAAAACGTGCCAGCAACTAAAATAAAAGCAGGCAAACGAAACGAATCATAGCGAAAGAAAAACATTTTTGTTATGTTTGTAATGTTATGCAAATAAAAGTGACATTTAAGTATTTTTCATGATATTCTCTTTCATTGCTTGTCTATTACACCTGAATGCTCTTTCATCAATACGCCTCTGGGTGAGTCATTAGTAGAAGGAGAAAGTTATTACGTGCCTTCTGCATATAAATGTCGCCTTTGTTGTTAGAATGCTCATAACCAAGATTTACCATTGCCAAGTGTGTTGAGGGGAAAAAAACACTTACAGTTATTGCTTCATACTGTTGCTTCAGAACCCAAATTATTATTATCAGTGAAGACTGCTGACATCCAGGCAGAATGGAAGAATTGGTGCTCATACTTTGTTTTGGACGACCGTCCACATCTTTTAGGTTGTAATCTGAACTGACAGTGGTGTCAAAAGGAGCATAGCCATATTTACAGCAATGCACAGCTGTTTTTAACTTCGACAATACTGTTTTGTGCTTCCAAGCTTTAATCGCTCTAAAGCATTTCATCAAATATCTGTCATGTTGTCTTCTTTTCTCTTGTTGGATTGGCACACAAACTACCAGTATGTGAGGAAAGCAACAATCAAAATTAATTTTCACAATATATAAAATTTAGACAAAACGCAGTACCTTTTTTTTTTTTTTTTATTCCCTAAGCGTCATTAGAAATGATTACAGTTATTAACGTTTGTTACAGGAAAAGTTGCTGTTGTGAGTGGTAGAAAATATGTGATGTGTAACCAAATGACGAACTTGAAGACAGAGAATAAAACATACCTCAGGTCAGCTGTATTTTTAAGGGGTGCATAAATAACCAGCAAAGATTTTATATATCTTACTTGTAAAACCAAGAAAAGCAATTCTAATAAATGCTTTCATAATATCACACTAATTCGTCTCACTTTAAAGTAGCTTTTCTCTTCTTTGTGATTCAATAATGTTCTGACCAAAAAATAACTGAAGAACTCCCAGTAAGCCACGTGAACAGGAGAAAACAACAGACAGATACAACTAGTGGTTAGCCAGCGAGCACAAGGGCATTTAGCAGCAAAAAGGACAGAAATGTCACTCAGCGCTTGGACGAGGATAAAACAGGGATGAAAGACTGCAAACATGTCTCCTAATGCATACAAATGGTGGTCCATTTCTGTGGGATTTCTAATGAGATTTTTAGCCTTGTTAATAGGTTCAAAAAAGTAATTCCATCTTTGGCTAAAAATATGTTCAAGTGCACTTTTAAACATTGTTTCATCCTCATTCTAGGAGCTTGGTAAAAACAATCCCTTCCTTAAAACATTGCAGATTTTTAACTTTTATTTATTAAATTTCATATTTAAATTGTATATTATATTTTTCCATGACAAAGTGCTGTTTCTTTATACATAGCAGCCATTGAGTGTAAATCAGTATTTTTTGGATCAGTCTGATTCAAAAAATACTGATTTTATTTTTTGATGTCACTGATTTGGGAGTCTATCGACTATCGTTTGATGATTCATGCTATGTCTCAAATCTCGCCCCAACTTTTTTACAGTTGTATTTCCTGACCCATTGGTGAATAGTTCTGCTAGCATGAAAGTGGTTGCAAAGAGGTTGGTGGTTAGCAAATTGCGACAGCCACCAGTAGTTGGTGTGGAAGATGCTAACTTGTGTGCAAATACTTGCAAACTACTTCCCAAGTGGTGGTGAAATGGTAGTGAATAGTGCACAAACCAGAAACAGAAACTGCTCACATTAAAAGTAAAAGTTTGCCAGGAAGTCACTTATCAGTCTCTAAGCTTTTGTGACTGAGGTCTAAGTGACTTCACAGGGACAAGTATGGCCACACACAGTGCACTACATGCCCCAGTGTGGTGTGGCTTACTTATTACCCACAGTGATAACAACTTTGGCATTTTCTGGCATTTTTGGTGGTTTCTACCAATGGATGGTAGAAACCACTAAACAACTTTTAGCTAGTGTAAGGGAGGTACAATAGCAGTTGTCATGGCAACTCAAATTAACACTAGCAAGTTAAGACCAGCTGATTTTTTTTATTAGGCACTAATATTATGTATTGTGACTAATACATGTGGCTAATTAATGTTGCAAAAAAAAAAACATCGTCAAATGATGCAGCAACTTGTCATTTTCACTTTCAGACAAAAACTACGATAGAATACCACCTGTATATACTGTATTTATATAGTGCAAGTTCACAACAACAGTCATAAAGCATTGTAGGTAAACCTACTCAACTGCAGATTAATGCAAATATTTAATCAGCCAGTCACATGGCACTAGCTCAATGCATTTACGCATGTAAACATGGTCAAGAGGACCTGCTGAAGTTCAAATTGAGCATCAGGGGAAGAGAAATGATTTTAGTGAATCTAATAACGGCATGAATGTTGGTACCAAACAAGCTGGTCTGTGGATTTCTGAAACTACTGATGGGGTTTACAAATAAATGATCCAAAACAGAGAAAATATCCAGTGAGCAGCGCTTCTCTAAATAAAAATTCCCTGTTGATGTCAGATGTAAGAGGAAAATGGCTGCTTGACGCAGCATTAACTGCATTTTTAGCAAGAAAATGCTAGATGCTCCTGTCAACAAAGAATAGGAAACTGAGGCTAGATTTCCAAAGGACAAATTTGATGCACACAACATGAAAGCATGTATCCATCTTGCTTTATATCAATGTTTGAAGTGGGTTGTCTTGGTCAGCAAAAATCCACAGCCTACCTGAGGATTTTTGCTGGTCATGTCCATTCCTCTGATTTCTGATTTCTGATCACTGATTTCTTGAACATGGCAATGACTTCACCCAAATGACCTCTATAATCACCAGATCTCAATCCAACAGAGCACCTCTGGGATGTGCGGAACGGCACAGTCACGTCATAAATGTCTAGCTGACAAATCTTCAGCAACTGTGTGATGCTGTCATGTCAATATGGATCAGAATCTCAGAGCAATGCTTTCAGCACCTTGGTGAATCTATGCCAGTTCTGAACGCAAACAGGGTTCAAACCAGTGAGTACATATCTTATTGGTAAAGAAGTACTAGAGAGATTTATTTTTGTTTTCCTTGTCATCAAGTCCATCACAGATATGGAGTTTACTGAGCTACAGTCACATGTGTTCAGTCAGTTTATGAAGCACACCAAAGGTGGTGCAGTCAGAAAGAAATGCAGAGACTGAAGGAGGGGTGCGGTGCAGTAGGTATCAGTGATTTAACTGGAGAAGGAGCAAAGGTGATTGAGAAAAACATCAGGTCTGTCAATGCTGTACTTGACGCTCCTCAGAGAGATGTGAGGCAGTAAACACTAAGCTGCCTGCAGCTCTGTCATACATGTTATTAGGTTAGCTAAGGAAACACAGGCCTAATCCTCTTCAGCTCTGCAAGGCAAAGGCAGGGAATCATCGCACGGTGATTATCACATGACAGTGTTTATAGTTTTTCTAAAGTACATCGAGAACTTCGCAACCAGGGAAATAATAACAGCGTGTGATAAGTAGGAGTTTGATTTTTAGGGTGATTCATTTTATCCTGATTACAGGATTGTTAAAAACACTTCAGGTGGCAAAAAAAAAAGAGAAAACACATTGGGAAACCTATTATTGTGTAATACTTGTTATTACTCTCCCACCACCACAAATTAACAGGATTCACTCTTCCATGAAAAAGCTGTTTATCTATGCGGTTTAAGCGCCCCGGGCTTGGTGTTGCGAGGCAAAAAAAGGACCCCATCTGTCATCCATTTCCCCGCAATTCTTTGATCATTTTGTGACCTCTTCCGCCCTCTTGTAGCACAGCATTTTATTCATATGACGATTCATCCGGCACTCTATCAGCAATAATAATGCAATGTGACAGACATAGTTTAGGGCTGCGTACGAGTTGTCTCTCACAGCAACAAACAAGTGAGGAAAGGGATGATGTGATAAAGCATGAGAAGGTGACAGAGAGCACAAGATCAAAGGTTTAGCAGTTTGATTCACCTTAACTCATGTTAGTGTTTTCTAGATATAAAGTCTCCAATTTTCTTGGATAGGATTCCATGCATAAACATTTTTCTTGGTGTGCGATGATTTTTGCTTTTGTTTTTTGATCCCCTAAAATATATATATATATATATATTTTTTGCAGACGTCAGTAAGTAACCTTTGCTCTGTCTGCAGAATATGGAGATGGATTTCATTTTGACAGTGGGAAATATTTGTCCCATGGGCAGATGACAGTTGTTAGTAGCTGAAAAACAGCCCCAGTGGTATTTCCATTTAAAGGTAGCCCATCTCCCTCAAAGCAACGTTCCCCTCATAAGAACTTATGCCATTTCAGCGTCTCAGTTCATGTATTGCTCCTAAGAGGATGTGAGCGTTCATCCACGGCTAGAATGTCATTATGTGGCCAGGCTTTTGCACAGTGCTTTAAGGCTTACATGTCATCCAGCGTGGTGCTAAAAGGATCTGAAGTCTTTCAGTCACTACAAGTGCTTCAAAGGCTGTTTTACATGTAATTATTTCTAACGGAAGCGATACTTTGCTTAGATATAAATAAATCCTTAGACGGGAGTTTTAAAACCTTTTAGTAACATCTGAGCCTTTTTTGTGACAGCAGTCACTCTGAGCGAGTGTAGGTGTCACTTTACCCCATGCATGATTGATGTCTTACTTTGAAAAGAAACCCTTCAAATGCATATGGTATCGCTGCTTTTTGAAGCGTGCTACTAAGATGGTAGTTTTTTTATGTCTATTTTTGTGTATTGTTTATTTTGTCTGATGTAAGTGAAGTTTCTCACGCTCGTCGGCGTTGTACATAAAGGCATATGGTGCATCTTATTTCATTAATCCAAGAGGAGAAGAAGTGTTGAGGGCAGCAGACAGACTCCATAAGACTCCTCTTCTACACAAAAGACAGAATATGCTGTCAAACTGTCAAAACGTATACTTCAAGGCCTTAGATCGTCTTGCCGTGTGAGGCTCTCCGTTGCTTTTATGTCTGCGGTGTTTGCGTACAAGTGTGTGACTGACTTTATGCACGTGTGTGTGACAATGCATGAGTCGGTGTATGCCCATGTCCTCATGTTTGCGTACTATTTGGGGGTACACACGTTCGAGAAAGCGCGCATGATTGCGTGTGCATATTCAATATGTCTCCCTCTCTTTGAAAACCCTTACACTCTGATCCATTTTGCTGAAGTGTGTGGCTCTTACACTGCGCACCAGTAGACGTGATAAATGGAAATATGCCGGAGCAAGACGAGAAAAGAAACTGCTACACCTCATGAAGCATGATGACGGCTTCATTGCCCGGGGAGGCCCTTAAGGGTTCCCTTGGGCTCCAAGTAACAAATGTTTTAAAAATCTGCATCTGTGCCTTCAGTTACTGACTGGGGTAATTGAGCTGTCTGTTTAAGAGTAGAAAGAATTAAAAGCAAATTACTACCTGCTGAAACTGTGTTTGCATTGCCCATTTGTAAGAGACATTAATCTCTAACTAAGGTATCACTGCCTTTATCTTATTGTCTTTGCAGTTCTTCTTTCTTCTCAATTGTTTAGGTAGCCAGTGAACTCTTTAAAGACTATAGCTGTCAGCAAACACTGAGACTGTTTTAATTGCGCTTTACTGTTATGGTACAAATGCAGTACAGGCTTGTGGGGGTGTGATGAAGTGTCTAATTACAGATGGAGAGGGTGGGAGCCAATTTCAATGGCGACACTACATGCAGCCAGCCAATTAAATATAGATGTTGAAGATTCAGTTCTCCCAATACATATCATTTGCTTTCTTTTTTGTTTATGTTTGTTTGTTTTTGCTATTGTCTCTGTTTACATGAGTGCTCTCTTTTTTTTAAAATAAATTTTCTTCTGCCATCCACTCCTTTGCGTTGCATTTAAATCCATGACGTGCATTGGTGAGTCTATGAAATGCATCATGTTCTCAGCTGTAATAGAGATGTGGCTTTTTGGGGACTCCTGGGTTATCTAGATTCAGATTTAAATTCAGGGTCTACTAAGTGTCCTTTGATTTTTTTGGGGGGGGAGACTGTCATTCACAAGAGGCCTCTCACTACATGAGGCTGCTTTGATGTGCACATTTTAAAATGACAGAAAAATCAGTTGAATTGAACTTTTTTCTAGATCTCATTCATCCTTGCAAAATTGCACAAATGCCCACATTTCTCAGTGCAGTGTTCCTAGATTATGCTCGGTTTATGAAAACCTAACGGTGAATATACAAACATGCGACTGTCTAAACTCATTGTCAGTATGTCCTTTATTTTTGTGTGATGATCTTTGTCTAACTTTGTTTGAAAGGATGATTGATGATGACTGCAATAAAACATTGTATAGAAAAACAGCGTTAATGTTGCAGAGTGCATATTGCTCTGATGGAGAGCAATTTCATCAGATCTCACTGCACAGTGAGCTTCAATTTCCATGTATGAAACCCAAGTGGCAACCTCCAAGCCTTAAGTGGCCACTTCAGACGTTCTCCAAAAACAAGTCAGTCCCAGCAGACTCCCGTGTTAGAATGACTAAATTTACCACAGAAAAAATGTGTGTTCACAGCCGGCTACAAAAACTAGCTAATTCACCCCTTCAGCAAACCTGTACAGGGTGTGGTTTTATATATATAACTCATCTTTTTTAACATTTACAACACTGTAACTTGCTGTGCAACTCATGTGAGTATTTGAAGCATTTTTTAATAGACTTATTTGATAAATAATTTGTTGTGCTATGTGGTACAGACCACTTGAGAAGTCTATACTCCAGTTTTGGGTAAAAATCTAGCATTTTTTTTATTCTCAGTAACAGCGGTCTCTGTTGGATTGATGAACCTTGTAAGACTAGCTCGCTAATGGGTCATTTTATCTGAAATCATAAAAACTTATAGAACATTTCAGCTTTTCACATCTCAGATTGGTCCATAAAATTTTGGCTCCAAACTTTGGATGTATGTAATGACTGATGTGAAATTCTAGCTTCATATA
>VOQK01000239.1:0-13391 GCA_015052645.1 Benitochromis conjunctus | reverse complement strand
CTTTTTTTTTTTTAAGACTGCTTGATCAGAGGCCAATATTATATATAGAGGTGCTTGAATCAGTGTTGTGCCACATCAGTCACTGATAAGGAATAGCAAATTAGATGAGTGCAAAAACGCCATTAATTACAAAAACCCGGACTGCACATGATACTTGAAGCTGAAAATGTATTTGTTTAGATCTGCAACCATTTTACAAAAAATATTGGCTCGTATTGAATTTGATGGCATCATCAAAAGAAGATTTGACAGGTTCACCAATCTGCAAAAACTGCATCTACAAATTGTAGAACAATTTCAGAATAATGCTCCTCTGTGGAAAATTTTGAAGATTTAGAATATCTAATCAAAAGAGTCAAAGAGTCTGGAAAAATCCGAGACAAGGCTGAAAATCAATATTGGATGCCTGCGATCTTGAGCCCCTCAGGCAGCAGTGCATTCAAACGAGGTGTGATTCTGAAATCGTGACATGCACGAGCTCAATAGCCAACTGCAACACAGGTTAAATGTCTATCATGCAAAGAAGAAACCATATGTGAACAAATGTGACATCTTGTCTGGAATGAACATCTCTGATGGTATAAAGGTGCTTTAGTTGTGGTACTGACACCTTGCACATCTGGAAAGGCACCATCAGTGCTAAAAGGTATATACAGGTTTTAGATCAACATATGCTGCTATCCAGATGACATCTTTTTTCAGGGAAAGCTTTACATATTTCAGAGACAGAATAATAAACTGCACATTAAAGCTATTACAACTATAGTAGATGAATCCAGATGCTGAACTCGACCCTCTGTACTTCAGACCTTTCAGGAATTGAAAACATTTGGCATATCATATAACAGAAAACTGGTCTTTTCAGTTACCTGATGTTTACTTGTTAAAAGAAGAGGGGATGCTACACAAATCATTGCATTCTGTTTTAATTACATTTTATGCAGCATCCCTACTCCTTCAGAATCGGGGTTGTGAATGTCATTATATCATCTGTCACCTGAGGATCTTCACAGCAATACACTCAACAATGCCTGCAATACTTGATCTGCTGCTACTGCAGTCAGATGACCAGAACAAATTTAAAAAAAAAGAATGACAAAAAATCAACATTATACTTCATCCCTGAATGATAAACATGCATTCAGTTAAACACCAGGACAAAGCCATCGCAAACCCTGCCACAGGCTGCAGCCCACTGCACTGTGCACTTAGCTGCCCACTAATAGAACCTTCATCAGTGCTGTCATCTGGTGGTCTGACTCTGTCATGACATATCAATAAATCGATAAAGGTTTATATTACTGCACTCTCACATACAATCCTCGTAAACTTTCCTCTAAATGTCCCAATATCTGTAAAGGTGTGAAAATATTATACTAATAAACTGTGACTTTAATAAAACAGTGGAATGGAAGCTCTTTTTCTTTTATTTGACTTGTATCTTATGTTGCCACCTAGCCACATCCGTCTCGTTTGACATCTCAGTTATTTCCTGATCGCCCTCTCTCTATGTGTCCTTA
The DNA here is from genome assembly GCA_015052645.1 of Benitochromis conjunctus. Lineage (NCBI taxonomy): Eukaryota > Metazoa > Chordata > Actinopteri > Cichliformes > Cichlidae > Benitochromis > Benitochromis conjunctus. The sequence goes on along the minus strand of VOQK01000239.1, from coordinate 11,871 downwards.
CTTCTCCTTGGACCCACGATCCCTTTATCCCTTCCCTCTGCCGTCCACACAGCTCAGACTAATTTCTTTCCCTCCTCTTGCTCCACTCGCTCTTCTCTCCAAACTTTTAGTCTGACTTTCGTTTTTCCATTCCTCACTTAATCCATCTTCTTACTGCACCGTCTCCTTCGTCGAAATCCGTGCTTCTTAAAGCTGAGATTATTCCCCATAGAAACATCTCTTACAAACATTTGGATCGCAATATAACCAGTGGTTTACTCGGTGCGCTGTTACCGGAAAGACTTTGGATAGCAAGCAATATAATAATGAGTGACAAACTGCATGTGCACAGTACAGTTTAAGGTAACACCACTTTAACCCCTTCTTATGTAACATTTAATATGTGGTTTATAAAACGCTAGTACATGTTTAGCATCAGCAACAGCTTTGAAACAGTTAATAGCAGATATTTAAATCTTGAATCCCTCCCTCCCTTTAATCCTTCTGAATTAAAATATGAATATAATTTCAGCACTAATTACAGAGTTTGTTTAACATATCAGATTTTATTTAGTGTAGTTAATTAGGTTAAAAAAATGGACAAAGATCCCTTTTAATGTCTGATTTGCTAATAAAATTATAATATTACAAAGCAACCATTCTGTGGCTCATTCTCCCTCCAGCCAGAAACAAGTGGCGCCCATCAGATCCTCAGATCATCTCAGAAGGCCTGTACGCCATCGCCGTCGTTCTGAGCTTCTCTCGCATCGCCTACATACTGCCAGCCAACGAGAGCTTCGGACCCCTGCAGATCTCACTGGGGCGCACAGTCAAGGACATCTTCAAGTTTATGGTCATTTTCATCATGGTGTTTGTGGCCTTCATGATTGGCATGTTCAACCTGTACTCGTATTACCTCGGAGCAAAGTACAACCCTGCCTTCACCACGTGAGTTATACCTGGCTGTCAGAGTGGTGTAGCATGTGCTGGGAGAATGTGCGTGACTATGTGTTGTCTGAGCATCGCTCTCCATTTCTGAAATGTTGTCACTTTCACGTCTTCACAATTTTTCTGAAATATGGTGCAGCATTTTAAAACACAACCCTTCACTGATCATTTTACATGATGCTGCAAAAGGGAAAAAAACTAATTTGTCAAAGTATTTGATTTGGACACCATGTTTTTATTACTACAAGATGAAACCCCAAGGACAGTATAAGATATGTCCTTTTGACTGAGGTTGTTCATTAAATCTGTGGCATCTTATCAGAGCCAGAGATCGAACTTTAATCTACCCTCAGGCAATCAGGCTGTTTGGTTAAATATAATAAGGAGAAAGTGAATTGGATACGCTGTTACTAAAATCTCAAGACACTGGTGAACTGTGATTTGATTTCATAGCTTTAACAAAATTGTGGATATGACACTAGTCATTTCCCTATCAACATTTTGTGTTTACAGAGCGAACCACTCTGCTACTGTGACCAAAAGGAAAATGAAATGAAACTGACATGGCAGTAAGAGATATCAATGTCAGAATCAATCTGAGCTCTGGGAATTGCATCAGTATTGATATCATTTCAAGGCCAGTACTGTCTGGAAGAAAAATGATACGGCAACTGGTTAATTATGAGGCCAACCATTTCGATCTACTACTTTGAAAGATTTGAGCATATCAAAGCAACAAAAGCAGCGAGTAGACCCTGCTCCATATTTGTGCCAGGACGCAGTGGGCTCTATTAACCAGAAAGTAGACAGTGTTCTGTCTTTATCTCCATTATATTGCATCCTTGTTCTTTATACTATATTCTTTACACAAAGTGAAATATTTCAAGCTTTTTTTGTTGTTGTTTTAATTTGGATGATTATGGCTTATAGCTTCCTCTCAGATTATTAGAATATTTACTATGATTAATTAAAACTGGATTAACAATACAAAAATATCCAACTTCTGCATGCAGTCAGTGCTCTGTTAGGGCTTCTTTACCAAGAATTCTTGCATTAATGCAGCACGGCATGGAGACGATCAGCTTGTGGCACTGCTGAGGTGATACTGATGTCCAGGCTGCTTTGATACTGGTTTTCAGCTTCTCTGAATTTTTGTTTCAGCTGTTTCTCATCTTCCTCTTAACAGTGTCCAACAGACTATCTATGTGATTGGGGTCAGGTGAGTAGCTAGCCAAACAAGCATAGTAATAACATGGTCAGGAAACCATGTGGTAGTAGGTTTGGCATGCAGGGCAGGTGCAAAGTCCTGCTGAAAAAGGAAACGTGCACCTCCATACAGCTTGAAGCATGAAGTGCTCTAAAATCTCCTGGTAGCTGCATTGATTTTGGACTTGATAAGACACAGCGGACCAACCACTACTAGCACCGGCAGATGACATGTCATTGCAAATCATCACAGACTGTGGAAAATTCACTCTAAACTTAAAACATATTGAATTCTGTGCCTCTCTGATCACCAGACTTTAGGACCGTGATTTCTGAATGAAATGCAAAACTGACTTTCATCTGAATAGAGGACTTCGGCAGCAATTCAGTTCTTTTCATCCTTAGCCGACAGACATTTCTGGCTCGGGCTCTGATTCAGGACTGGCTTGATATGAATGCAACAGTTGTTGCCCCTCTCCTGAAAATGTCTGCGTGTGGTGGCTCTTGTTGCACTGACACCAGCCGCAATCCACCTTCCTGAAGCTCTCCAGATTATAGACTATTTTTCTACATTAATATTCTTTGATTGGGCACTCTCTGAACAGCCAGCCTTTTTTCAGCAATTAAACTCACGTGGAGGGCGTCGATGATGCTGATCATCATCTGGACAGGTATGAAGTCAGCAGTCATCCCGATGATTGTGGTATATGGCGTCTACTGAACTAGACCAAGAGAAGTACATTACTCACACCATCTGAATAGTCATTTAATTTTTATGAGCTATAGATCAAAATAATCTAAAAATTAAAAAATGCTTGAATATTTCACGTTACATGTAATTTACATGTAATCCTTTAGAAATTAACTTTAAAAAATATATATTTACAGCATGTACATATCCTCTTGCACCCTCTTGCCAGCAGTCCTCAACTAACCAGGATGAACTCTGATGTTCCATAATTACAAATCATGCAGTTGAAATTGTGCTTTTTGAATGCACTTCACTTCCTTAAGTGCTGCATTCATGGTATTATCAGGGTCATTCATTTTAAATATGGAAGTTCACCGTTTAGCTGAACAACTTGTATTAACTGCCTGGTGCCATAAACCCACCCATACAATTTTTAAAATATGTTTTCGCTTCGCTTTTTAAATATCAGCCACTCCTGTTAATTCCCTTTCATACAAATCATTTGTTTTGCAGTATAAATCTGCTTATAAAGCAACTGGCTGCTCCAACAAATCAGTCTCAATCTCAGTAATTCTGCCTTTTTTTCTTCATTTTAGCTTCTCCGCGTCTCCGCTCACCCATCCTTTCCTATCAGCTGCGATCAAAGTGGCAGCGGATGTTTCACTGTCATTGTCGGATATTTGGAGGAAAGTTATCTGTCTTAGGTTGCTGACAGGATCATTCTGTTTATCATCACTCATCTGAGAAAGAAAACACTCTCTGAGGTCTCGCTCTGTCACCTATCATTACTCATTTTCTGAGAGAAAGACATCTACAGATTTAAATAGCTCACATTACAATATATCTGCTCAATCCAGTAAAGCAAATCATGTTGCACAAGTTGGTTTGTAATTACTCTGGTATATACTATTCTCTTATTTACTGAAAAGACAGGAAAACTCTTTCATTGCATTTTTTTGTCCCTCTTTATCCCCCTCCTAGTTGAAAGAGAGCCTGGGATGTTTGTTGAGTTTTGCTAACGAGTCCAAATCTAATTTGTAGATTTAGTGTAGCACGATTTTTCCCAGCTTGTGCTGTGATCGTGTTTGCTGTTGCTGGTACAGCAGTTCATCACCACAACACAACCAGACACGAAAAATTAGACTGCATATTGTTAGAATAACCTTAGCAGAGTATTATTCCCTTTTTGTTTTGGCCAGCTGTGCAGTGATTAGAATTCAGTGTCCCCGTCAGAATCGACCATGTCAGACTGTTTGATATTCATCTGTCTGCCTGCCGTCTAATCTGCTTATACACCTGTCAGTCCACCACCGTGCTTTTAGGTCTACATGTCCATTTGGTACAAAAGTATCAGTCTAAGAAATCCAGAATGAACACTGCCAAGTGCCAAAAGCAAGTAAAATATCTATTCAGGGAGTAAATCTCAATAGGCTACCCTCCTCCCTGCCACATAAATGTTTTTACCCAAATTGTAATGTAATAAAAGCTACACTAAGGCACAGTTCTGCCTTATTTTGATGTCATTTACTGACAATTCTTTTGTCCTCATTTTTCATTTTTTTCCTGCTCTTCCTCAGATTGGCTGTGAACCTGGCAAGACTGCATATAAAACCTGGCTTTAGCCACCATAAAAAAAACCCACCGTCCCCTTTGAAGCTCTAACCTGAACATTTTGGTCATCACCATTGTGTTTTTTAAACTGGACAAGATGAGCTACAGGTGATCTAACTGAGAAGCATCATCTTATTGACTTACCAGTGTATTAACTTTCAAATATTGACTAAGCTCATAAATTGAGCAAGATTTAAGTTGGGGGTTTTTTTGTTGTTGTTTTTTTTTTAGATCTGTTAGTGGCCGGAGAACTCATCCCCTGCTGACCACTGGAAAAAAAATGATTAAATTCTTCTCGACAAAGTCACACAGTGTAGATTAGCTTAAAGCAACATACCATACCATATCATCTTTATTTATAGAGCACTTTAAAACAACCACAGCTGACACAAAGTGCTGTAGAACAAAATAATAAAAATGCATAAGCTATAGATAAAACCAGTTATAAAGGTCAAATAACAAAAAAAAAATAGTTGTAGTCCAGCCGGGGTCGAAACATAAAAGCAGATGATATCAAATACCAGAAGCAGTGATAGGAATTGCCTGTTACTTGTTTACACCCTGTCCTCATATGTCCCTATCAGTTGTGATGTATGTGTACCCTGGGAGTAATTACCAACTTTATGGCCCACTGAGCATTTGCCTTAAATGCCTTACCTTAGATAGAATCCCTGATGATGAAAGGTGTGTGATCAGACTTCTAGTGTGCGGGCTCTGCCTCTCCATGCTGACTCACTTTACAGTTCTATGCTGTGCATATACAGTAACCCCTCTGCTGAGCTTCAGCATAGGGTCTCATCGGCTGCGAGTTCTGCTTGGCTGCATGCATGGAGCCAAAGATTCAGGCGACGTATGAGCAGGCAGGCAGAGCAGAGAGTTAGCTGACAGAAAGGCGATTTCACCTGTAGAAACAGAGTCTAATGGAGTTGAAATGGTGAAAGATGGCTACAATCCAACAGGCTGACATAATGAAGACTTCTCAAAAAGCCAGGAACAAGTACAAAAAAAGACCCTGGGACCTGTAGATGAAAGTGCCTTATCGTCGCCATTACACAGTCATTTCCTTTGCGAGTGTGTGATCCAGCTCTGTCCATTGTCCTCTTATCACTTCGCTCTTCTGCTTTAGAGATCAACATCAAGGCTGATTTCTTTTTCTTTTTTTAATCTCTCAACTTCTACTCATTTTATCAACCTTTGACTGCATTTCTTATCCAAGTGGGTGGGTGGGTAGATGGAAGGGAGCAGGGGGGCGGGGGGGTTGTCCATGAATTCTGGACTGTTGATTGCATACTCTGGCCGGGGGAGCTCCATAAAGATGCTGTTCACATGACAAAAATCTTAAGTTCTGTTGTTTTCAGTTCAGCCACCAGATGTCAGTCTCACATTCTCACCTAGTCCAAAGAGCGCTTGTCAGAGCAATGCCAGGACTGAACTGTGCCGAGAGACACTATTTGTTTTTGTTATTATCATTATTATTATTTTTATAAATGCCATCTATCTGTGCACTGTGTATTTTCCAAGCCTCTCTCTCCCTTTCAAAGACACTGTCCCATCCATCTCTTTTGTTCCTTGTCATCCAGCAGAGAACTTGCTGTTTGCAGCAGCTTGTGGGTAGTTTAACTAAATTTAGCTAAAAACCTTTTTTTGTGTTTTTTAACAACCAAAACTACAAACTATTGGGGAGCATAAAATGAAAGGTTTGGTAAAGGAGAAATGAAAAAACATTCTCCTTGTTCGCTCCCTTTCCTGTCATGTTTCTGAAAGCTGTGAAGGCATGCCCAGGCAATGTATTTTTCAGGACGCCACCATCGCACACTAGTGCAAAAGGGCAGGTGTTGCTTAGTGCTCACACAGTGCCAACATCGTCATGGATTAACAGTAGCTTGTTAGATTCTAGTATTGCCACCTAAAAGCAACTCAAAACTTTGCAGGGAATAGCATATGTACAGCATACAATCAATAGGTGTGGTAAACGTTCCAATTTTAAGAACACAAACAAAACGAGTATCTTGTGTCCTATACTCCCACCATGTTGTCTAATATCTATAATGATCATGTCAGTGGTATGGACCCAAATGCAGGAGGCGAAATCACTTAAACAAAAGCAACCTTCAATTGCTTATAAGCCCTAAATAAACAAAGATCCAAGAAACACAAGGGTGTGAAAAAAGGGTGTAAAAAGGAACACCTCTTAGCAGCACACAAGGGAGTGCACGCAGACACTTTGACAAAGACTAAAGGGGAAGATAGGGCTATTTATACAACAAGGGCTGATTTGAAACAAGAAACACGAGTGGGGCGAAGCACGGGCGAAAACAAAGGAGGGACTAAAACTAATGCAAGGCATGAAAGAAAACCGACCTTCAAAGTAAAACAGGAAATAACTAAAAACCCCACTCTAGGCATGGTAACAGAGACAGGAAAAAGAGCCACTAACAGACAGAGAAGACAATGGGAGGCACCAAATTTCCTACTAATAAAAATCAAGACGAGAACCAAAACAGCCATCGCTAGAATAACCATACAGTAAAATCAGGAATCAAAGAATCAGTCATATCACAAGAAATAAGCTCATAATCTACTAGAATAAAGGAATCAAAATAGGAATCGCAAATATGACTATATTAATCGAGAATCCAAATCTCAAATGAACAGAACCCAAGACTCATGACATTTTTAGAAAGACACTCAGTGGCCACTTCTTATGTACAGCTTGCCTCAGAACTGCCTTAATTCTTCAAGGGACAGTTTCAACAAGGTGCTGGCAACATTCGTCAGAGATTGTGTAACATATTGATATGATAGCATTACATAGTTGCTGCAGATTTGGTGACTGTACTTTGATAACGTGAAACTCTCATTCTACTACACCCCAAAGGTTTTCTATTAGACTGAAATCTCATGACTCAGTCTAAAAGAGCCATTTCAGTACATTAAGCTCATTGTCGTGTTGTTACATGTTATCCTGCTGGAAACAGCCATCAGAAAAAGTGTACACTGTCTGATAAATGGATGGACATGATTAGCAACAATGCTCAGGTAGGATGTGGTATTTAAATGCTCAATATGTACTAAGGGCCCAGCATGCCAAAAAATAACCCCCACATCATTACACCACCACTGCCAGCCTGAACTGTTGATAAAAGCCAGAATCCATGCTTCCAGGATCCTTGCAACCAGGCAACATTTTTCCAATCTGTTGTTGTCGAATTTTAGTGAGTCAGTGCAAATTGTAGCCTCAGTTTCCTGTTTTAGCTGGCAGGAGTGTCATCCAATGTGTTCTGCTTATGTAGCCCATCTGCTTCAAGATTCAACATGCTGTGCACTCAATGCTCTTGTGCATATCTTGGTTGTAATAAGTAGTTATTTGAGTTATCATCTTATCAGCTCGAAGCAGTCTTTCCATCTTCCTCTGACCTCTAGCATTAACAAGGATGCCAAGAGAACTGTCACCCACTGGATATTATCTCTTTTTCAGACCATTCTGTAAACCATAGAAATGCTTGTGCAGGAAAAATCCCAGTAGATCAGCAGTTTCTGAAATAGTCAGAGCAGACTGTCACATTAAAAGTCGCTTAAATCACCTTTCTTCCCCTTTTAGATGCTCGGTTTGAACTTCAGCAGGTTGTCCTGACCTTGAGTTGCTGCCACGTGGCTGATAGACATTTCGTTAATGAGCAGTTGAGCAGGTGTACCTGAACACAGTGGCTGGTGAATGCATTTCTGAGGGCATCTGAGCATTTAGATAGATTAAGTGTATTCTTGCTGCTGTGTTCACATTATTAAGCAATCTTTGGCAAAAATCTTCTCCCCGTAATTCTACGTTACTAAATGGCAAGTTGACAATGGCAGCATCTTCTCCACCACATGATGAGTGACAAGGATCTCAATTGCCCTCAAAGTAACAGCATTAGCTTACCAAAATGTAGCTGTTATCCTCAATGGGCCTCTCCGCCTGTGTTGTGAAGCTGTGCTTAGTTTTTTGGTGCTTTTTGTTTGAAATTGCGTTCTTTCAGCTCTCTCAGCTGGCAGATACTTATCACCTAGACAAAATTTACATTTCACTGTAAAGTTGTTATTATAGTTTCCACTCAAAAACTACTACTAAATACTTCAACTACATAAATGATTTTGTCTCTCCCATATCACTGGCTGGAGCACACATGTGCACTGACACAAAAGCAAAATTGGAAATCTTCTGCTTGTATGGCACTATCTGCCACAAAAGAGACAGGAAAATGGGGGCAAATATTAACAGTAACAGATTTCTTATTTGAAAAAGTGTAAAACTGCTCATTTAAATTGTAAAACTATCGTGTTAGTTGTTACAACCAAAAGGTAATTTAAGTACTCTGCGGCAAAAGGTGTACCACTCAAGCTGGGGCACAGTGGGAGGGATGTGAAAGGAAGGAGCAGCATATGAGAGAGGAGTGAAGCTGAGGATATCGCTTTTCCTCACACACATACACTCAGTGACACTAAAGCAAAAACTGACTCACATATACACATAAACACACAGCTTGATAAGGCTTAATGGGGACTGAGCTGTAATAGCCATACCCCGACCCTATCTCCTGAGGTGTGAAGACACTTCTGACTCACACATTTAAAAACACAAAAAGCTCTTTGTTAAGTGCCCACACAGTTATTTCTTCACAAGTGCAAACACACACACATGCATCCTTGCTGTGTTTGTGTTTAAACACCAGGTGATTATACAGACATGCAAACCATTTATGTACATATGAGTTTACACGCACACTTTTGATTTGGGCAGTGGTGATGAAGCCCTGGACCTGTCTCTATTTTCCAGTCAGTCATGCATGACAACACCGCACAGAGATGGAGGAAAACAGAGGCGAGAAGGGCAGGGAAGGTAAAAGCTGAATAAAACGACATGGATGGAAATGGGATTAAATCTTACGGGAAGAGTAAAACAGAAAGACATATCGGTGTGTCAAGGACCTTGAAAATAAAAATAAAAATGTCGATTACAGTATACCGATGCTGAAGTGAAACAGTGGAATAAATGTAGCAGAATCACAGGGATGGCTAACAGCAGTGCAACAAAGTAAGTGAATGTGGAAGAGGAGGACAGAGGAAGATGGCGCGGATGAGACGAGAACCATAGGGAACGATGCAGAGGAGGGTGTTTTTGGCTTGGCTCTTTGTTCAGCCAAACGCGGGAGACCAGCCAGAATACATAGACAAAGGAGGAAGAAGAAGAAGGGAGAGAGAGAGAGAGCAGGAGAGGATGAGAGAAGGTCATGCAGACTGAGCAACCACACAGGCTTAGCAGAGGCTCAGCATTATCATTTGACAAGGTGGGAAGAAATCAGAATGCAAGTACTGTGAAATAAATCTTGTTACCTGATTATTTTTTTTCAGCATTTGATGATTATTGCCAATTCACTTAAATTTTATATACTACAATGACCTTTAAAGACATGTCACCATATTGAAGTTGCTTTCGTAAGAGCATGTATTTCATTTGTAATGCCACACATAAATACAAGATGAGAGGCATCTGAGACTAAAAGTGCATATAAAGTGATGATGCATAAGGTATAATGCAGCGTGAACGGAGAGGAACCGGCAGTGATGAGAATCAGGCCAAAGAGGAGAGTAAAAAATAGCACTTAGATTTACATGCCTGAAGATGCATGCAGGAGTTTGAAAACAAAGTGCAGACTGGGGGGATTTTTGGAGAGGAAGAGGAAAAAACAAAGGAACCATGAAAGAAGGTCTGAGGTGATGTACGGGAGTGGAGGGGTAGAGAGGAGAGAGGGATCTTTGTGGAAGAAAGGGGATGTGTGTATAGAAGATAGGTTGTGTGAGAGAAGTCAGAGTCAAAGTGAGAGCAAAAGGGAGAATTTATTAGCTCTGAAGGCGAGGCAGATGTGTCATGTTCAGCCTTTACCAGTCAAGCACATCTGAATGTCAAAATAAGAAGGGGAGACAATTATAATTAAGGCGAGCCCGACAGAAAGAAGAGAGGCACAAAAGTAACAGAGAAAGAATTCATTCATGTGCTGTGACCAGTAAGGGATTTGAAATGTCAGTGGCAATGCTTTAGACTTTCTGGCAGTATTCAGTGTTTTTCAGTAACTCCTTCCATTATCGTGACAAATTATGTCAAGCATTTAATTTCCCTCTGGTGAGATTTAGTCCATCAGAAATTTTGATGTCTCACAATAATTGTTTGCGATGAAATTCATTTAATTTCAGCTACGTTAAGAAGCTCCTGCTCAGGCGGATCACACTGCATATGATAATGGGAACACTACATTTCATTAGGCTAACTCTCCAGTATAATTTCCAGACGTTTGCTATTGATTTTTAAAGACGAAACCCTTTTGAATGATGATGATGTTTCAGGCTGAATTTTTTAATGTGTCCAACTGAAGCTTTTAAACAAATTTGCTGTGAATAGGTTCTTGAGTTCACATTTGATGGTCACGTTCAATACATTGTGCTAAACAGCTTGAGAAAAAGAAACTTTTCAGTAAGTTATTGTCTTTGTATTGCAGTTTAGAGAAGGGTTTGATGATAACCTTTGCAATTCTGGTAAACATCTGTAAATCCAGTAAAGAGCAGGGCAGATCCACAAATGATATCTAGCCTGTAATTCACGTGCAATGCAGGTCAATGCATGTGGAGGAGAAGTTAGCTGTAGCTTCGGTTTTGTTTACATTACGTGTAAACAAAGCCTGTAATGATACCAGAAATGTAGTGGCCTATATCAATGCCAGTAAATACTTGATTCTTGATATGAAATTTTAAACCTCTAATTTAAAACAACACAACCAAAAGGATCACCCATATACTTGTACTTGTAGGGTCTCTACCTTACAATATAAAGTGCTGATGGTGACTGATGTTGTGATTTGGTGCATTCTAAAAAATATTCAATTGAATTTGAACAGAAAATTTGAATTGGACATAAACTCCTTGATTTAAAATTAATTGAGGTTGTTTATTTAAAATATTAACATTATATTTTATTGATAGAACACGGACTAAAATGTTGGGATGGTTGCTGAGTAGCCTGCTAATGTTACTATGGGATTTAACATTAGTACTAGTATTAGTACAAAGTACTTCCTTTATCAAGGCACTGATTTTTTGATCAGTGAGTTTGCATGGTGCTATCGTGGCAGTTGCACTGGTCTCCATCTTTCACACGTAGTTTTTGTTGTGCTGGTGGGTGCGCTTGTTCCTCAACACGTTTTAATACAAGGGTCTCAATCCCGAGGGCTACTTGCGGCCCGCATATTGACTTGAAGAAATATAATACAATTTGGCCCTTGAAATTGAGGGACTTGTTGAGGGATTGGCTGTGTTAGTTCAGTGAGAGAGTTATTTGTAAAGAAAACAATTTTCACTAGCAGTCTAAAACTAATGTGTACACCTATGTCTGCATTTTTATTTTGTTA
>VOQK01000233.1:0-20747 GCA_015052645.1 Benitochromis conjunctus | reverse complement strand
GTATGCTTCATATCGACAGTGTACCTGGTGGATGCATGGCGGGCTAGGGAGAAGAGTACGTAGAGTCATCCCATCATGTGCAGTAAACAAAATAAGGACAGCCTATCCAGAACCAAGTGGCATATATACAGGATTTCAAGATGCAGCTACTGATCATGTAGAGGTAGATGAGGCGTGGAGAGATTTTAATGACATACAGTTTACATTCTTACTGTCTTGTTCTACTACGTTACTAATAGCTTGAAAGCGCCTATACTGCTGACAACCGATATACGTCATCGTCCCAGAATGCATTGTGTGCGCAAAAACATGGCAGCTCCCACGGCACCAAAACCATTTTAAACAACAAAGATTTAATGAATAATGAAAACATTGTAGTTATTTTCAAGTATGTTTTTATGTAGTGGAGATAATTTGTAACATCTTTAGAGTAACTTGTCATAATAGTCGGGGTTCCTTTAACAGCAGACCCGTGTCTTTGAAAAACGCTTCTTTAATACTGTAGGCAGCATGATACGCTAACAGTTGTAGCATTAGCATGTGTGTTTATTGAACCGTCTGACAAATTTACAAAAAAGCTATGTATTAATTTAAATATCGGAGTTTTAATTAGTATCATAATTGCAATCAACATTTTTTGTTGTTTATTTATTGCTTAAAAATGTATTGTAAACACAGAAGACTCAAAACCTTCTACGTTACATACAAAAACTGTGTGTACTGAGTATAATACACTAGATGTTAAAGGGTTAAGGTTTTACGTGTGCAGTCCATACTTTTAAAGTCCTGCTAGTGTCACAACTGAGTAAACCGTTCACAAAGAAAGCCACGTTTCTGCCTTGCCATGTTAACTCCGAACACCCTCCACAAGCACTCCACCATGCAGCATCCATCCGTGTGCTCCACGAAATGTTGACTGGCTGTTCTCTGACCTATTCACGCCCCTGCCACCCAGCTCTTTACCCCCCGACGGCAGTGTGTCAATCAATAAGCATCACGGCAGGTTTGGCAGTCGAGCCCAGCAGGCGCGAGCTCTCTCTGCTGTTGTGGAAAAGCAAGCGACCAGTTAGAGATCCTTTGTGTCGTTTCAGATTTACCTGGGGGTTTTCAGAGCTGGGCCGTTATTGTGTCTACCCTGTTGTTTACCACCCTTCATGTTGCAGTCCTGAGTTGTTGTTGTGGGAAATGCCACTGGTTTGAGAGCGAACAGCAGGCGGTATGTGCTCACACAGAGCGTTTCTCCACGCTCTGATATAACTTCTCTGATCAAGACATATCGAAGTCGCATGGCATTTTCTAGAAAGTCTGATATAAATACATACAAAGTATAACAGAATCTTTTATGGAAACCTTTATTCTGAAGCTGTGACTAAAATGTGTGATTTACAAGTTGCTGTGTCTTGTTTTATGAGGCGTTAAGCCTGCGAAGTCGTATCAAAGTCACAAATTACTCTTTGTAACCCCATGAAAACCTACTTATGCTACTTTTTTGTTGTAGAGGCATCATTTTTGGTTGTTAGGGGGCTGGGTAACGATCCAGCGCATACTCAACTGACTGCCAGATTAAACCGCTGCCGTTAGATACATTTAGATGTCTGCGGCAGTGCAATCGCTCAGTGCTTAAAGCGTCAACACAAGCTACAAATCACCTCCGATTCTAGGCAGCTTTCGAATTTGTATGTGAAAGATTACACGCAAAATACATTTGGCAGCCGCAAAAGGGACTAAGCACTGAAGGGGAGATGATTTAAGGTGTCTCTAAGTTATTTTATGGCATGGTGTCAGCCTCAACGAGAAGGAGGTGGATAGGTGAGTTTATGCATGTGGAAGATAAGCTGCACAAATGCACACGTATAGCTCTTGACATGGATTTCTTTTCAGGCGCACACGTGTCAGTCACATTGCATCCATAAAAGCCTTGTACAGACTTTCTCTCCCTCAGTTTGATCCATTGTTTTAATTGCGTAGTTAACAATTCGCAGATGCGCATGTGTAGACACAGTCGTCGCGGTAACAAATGAACTGACACTTGGCTGACCGTCGGAGCTGGTGGTGTGATTTGGTGATGGAGTTCACATTCCATCTCGCCGCGTCTCCCAACGTAGTGAGAATCAAGAGGAGGCACAGAAGGCGGTGGGAGTTTACGAGCACACAATGAGCATTTGGCCCTTCAGCTGTTACTCTCAGACAAACTGGGACAAATGAAAGGTGTTATGTGAAGAACTGTGGTGCCTTCATAACAAGAACCGTAAACAAAGCTATCCATGGTCAGCTGTCAGCCTTTATGGTGTGCTCTTGGCATTACTGATGTTGCAAGAACTAGTTTACAAAATTAACACCATATTTTCCAGTGGTTTCCCAGCCACAGTGAATGTTGCTAACCAAGCAAACCCTCAGATCATCATGTGGCGTAAGGACAGCCCCTTCGTCCTGCTTCCAGCCATAAAACAATCACATTTTACTGCCAAATCCACCTCAGCCTCAAGGCAAGCAAGCTGCAAAACCAGCAGAACAGGGCAGTAAATGAATAAGTGATTTACTAATGTTAAATGGTGACACATACTTCACTGTATTTAATTGACTGAATTCATAAATCTGCATATTCATTACATGGATTGGCATTGTTGATGGCATAAAAAATAAATCATGTTTACGATGACGGACACGTGAGCAGTCGTCTGGCCTCGTCAGTTACAGTAAATGCTATCTACAAATATGATTTTAACAGGAAGTCCAGTTGAAATCAAAATCTCTTTTAGAAGTGCCAAGATTGAAGAAGTACAGACTAACAGAATGTTAAAATGCAACATAAAGTGCAGCATATATGACATGGGACACAATGTCCACAACAAAAACAGCAATGGTCTCTCATGAAAGCCAAATACATGCCTGTTTCAACACTTATAAATTCAAAGCCATGCAATATTAAAGGGAAAACCCCAACAATTAGACAGTCCCCTATACACAAGCAATTAGCGACAGTGGGAAGGAAGAACTCGCGTTCAACAGGAAGAAACCTTCAGCAAAACGAGGCTCAGGGAGGGGCAGTCAGGATTGGGAAGAAAAAGAAGAGAAAAGCATTAAAAACACAAGATATGTGTGTGTTTAAGATAATGGAGATGTTTTCTCCAGATCTGTAAGAACTGAAGGTACATTGAAAGCCAACTGTATTATTTCTGGATTGAATTTTTTTTTTTTACTTCTTTTTTTAACACGTTTTTTTGTGATTTGCAGCTTTTCCTGATAACAAAACACTGAATATACACAAATAAGCCAATGTGTTCATCTATTTACGTCCATGAACAGAAATAGTGACATCAGTAACACAAATGTATAAAAATGTATTTTTAATAGGAGACATATTTTATGTTAGAAGAACATATTGTATCCAGATAAAGCATCACCATGGAAACCAGTAATATAAAGCTTTTAGAGATGTGGCAGCCATTGTATTTTAAACCAATCCATGTTATTTTCTTAACCCAACTCAGTAGTTTATAATGCCAAGCTACTGTTAATACAAGAAAACTGACCAAATAGCATATTTACATTAGCATATTTGTATTAAAAAACTATACAAATGGTCTGAAAAAATATGTGCTGTAACCCTAGTGGATTTTTCTTTTGGATTTTTTTGCTAAAGGTTTTGTCTATTTCACAGTCTGTTGTAAGACTACGTTGGATACTGTGTTTAGGAAATCTTAGTTTCTGTCTTCTTCTTCAATTCCTGGAAGAATTTTGCACATATCCTGAGAAATTTACAGGTAACTCCTTTAAAATAAATCAACTTTAATTTTTAACACAAATGTACAGTTATCTACGTTAAGTTATGATCGACTTTTTAATGTTTTATCACTTTGGTTTAAGTGCCGTGTTATTCCTCATCATTTCAGCAGCCTGGTATCACAGAATAGTGTATGCATAACACAACAAGTCATTTATGCATTACCACTAAGCATTGTGTGCTTTTTTTGCTAATAAAGTTTGCTAATAAATTTTGCAGTTTTTGTTGGGCCACTTCTAGTATGGATGTTGTGTGATTTACATCAGTGCAGAACTGTGTATTTTTCCCCATGCCCAGCTTCCTCCCACAGTCCAAAAGACAGGTTAGGCTTGTTAGTTTAGCATGTTTTCTGTAGGTGTAAACGTGAGTGTGAACGGTTGTCTGTCTCAAAATACATGTGGAAAAAGCATTTAAGTTAACTAAAATAAAAATCAAATCTAGACTTCCTAAAAACAACAAAACTAACTGAATGGGTTTGTGAAGTTGGAAAAATAACTAAAATATATAAATTATAGATCAAATAGTCTTAGTCTTAGTTCCTGTTCATTTAGTCACATTTCTTACCACAACTTGCCCAATGAGGCTTTTTTATTGTATTACCTGGACTAGGTTTCACTGGCATACACCCTCCATCCAATATACTAAAGAAGACTAAAACCCACACTGAAGAAAATAAAAACTAAACTAAAAAGCACAAACCCACTCTGGAAACAAAACTCAATTAAAAAAATCAAGTCCAGTTTAATCCACCCTAGCCCAGTCGAAGAAAATGGATGGATCTGGTGTGCTGCTGAGCAACCATATATGTTATTTCACACAATACAACTCAGATCCTTGCAATAGGCTTTTGCTGCAAAGGCTTGTTAGTAGCCTAATTATTGTCAGCTTTTGATCTTATCGTCACAGCTGGTGAGAATGACAAAAACCAAATATCTTGATAAGTGAATCCTGTACAGACGCTGAGGTGAAATATTTTGTTTAGACCAGCTATTCTTTTCCTTTCCTGCCCCCCCACACCTCCTCCTCCTCTCCTTCCTTCTCCTCCTGGGGGTGGGATGTATTTGCACCATGGGTGTTGATGGAGGAGGTGGGTGAGGTTGGGCTGAGCATGGTAATCACCTAAAGGTGGGCTGGTTGCTATGGCGTCCCACTACTGCACAGTGACAGCAGCATATTGAGTTGCACAGAGGAGGGGAGAAGTGTCGAGCTGTCGAGAGCACTGAGGATTACACACACGACACAGTTCGGCTTGCTATACCTGTGAAGACCCTCTATTAGTATCATTAATCCTCCGACACAAGTTTCGACTCTAAATCCAGCCTAAAACTAATCTTCCACTATCAATGAATTAGTTCCTCTGAGAAAAAAAGAGGGTGCATGTTTTCCTGCAAAAAAATGCCTGCTTGTGTGCAAATGAAAAAGGTTCTCGTAAGGGTGGGACACACATATGCACGCACAGACAAACACACACGGCAAAACAGACACGTGCGGCGCACAGTCCTATCTCGCAACCACATCCTAACACTAAAACAAACTCGTTCAAAACCCACAGAAGCACAGTCATCCACAGCAACTGACAGCTGCCCACATATTTGCTTGAAAAAAGCATATTCAGACACACACACAAAGTAAAGCGAGGGAGGGCAGCAGTGAGATCCACTCACACCAACCGTCTAAAACACACAGCAGCACACTTGCAGAATCGGACAATATGTGCTGATAACACATGCACCAACCCAACACTAAATATCAAGCGGAGAAGCTGTGTAGCTGTGGGCTACAGAGGCAGCCTGCTGTCTCCCACTGGACCCAAACTAACACAAACAGTCATCTAGACATGTGCTGCAAATGAAAAAAGAGAGAAGAAGAGGAAAAGGAAGAGCTTTATTCTGTCAGAAGCCGAGAATGCAAATATAGACACACACACAAATCCCTTACAAATTCACTACTCTTACTTTGATTCTTATTCAGATGCTGCTTCCTTACACCCACACACACACACACACACAGAGTCATGCTTAAGCGCACACACAGGTAGCACCTCCATGCCAAAATAGCAATTACCCATCCTGTGCTGTGAGATAGGAGCCTCTGGCCCCTGGAGCAGCCGCTGTTATTACTTATGTAAATATCGCATGGCTGTGTCTCTATCCAATTTGAAAAAGAATGACAGTGTGTGAATGTGTGTGTGTTTGTGTGTGTCAGAATGGTTTATCTGCATGGGGATGAGGGTAGGGGCGAAGTGTGTGTTTGGGTGTTCACTGCACGCAGTCGTGAAAACAGAGGAGATTTCAAGTCGTTGCAGTCTGGTGGGATTGGAAAAAGAGATCCATATATTTAGAATAGTGATAGCTTTGTTATTGAGTAAATAGCAGAGCTTGAAACAAAAAAAAGAATAATCACAATCACATCACAACATGTAGCTTAAAAAAGAGAAAATGAAAGGAGAATTTGTTTGAAGATGCATAAAAGAGCCAAAACAATCTGAAACTGATCATTACAGATTTTCAGGGGGTACACTGAAGAAACAGCACAAGTAAAAGCTTTCTGTAGATAAAAACGAGAGACATCAAGTCAGAGGTTCTTCAGCAACTATATAGTCACTCACTGGCCAAGTTATTATAGCCTCTTTTCCACAAGTACCTATTCGGCTCAGCTCCATTCAGCTTGACTTATGTTCTAAGTGAGCGGAGTCAAAATGAAAACGTGACATCAACAGACTGCATGTCACTGATTGGCCAGGGAGTGATGTCTCTGGATGAGTCATGTGAGCAAAAAGTACTTGGTTATCTTATCGACACGGTTCTTGCCACAGTGGGTGTGTGGAGGGTAGAGTTGTGGACTAAGTACAACGCAGGACACAGAGATTTAAAGCAGAGAATAAACAACAGATAACTGTCTCTGGAGCCTACCCTAAGCATGATAACATACGGTGAAACACAAAAGACACAAGCACACATATGACACAGAAGAAACACAAGCAAACGCTGGGGAGGGTAGAATAACAAATAGACACAAACCAAAATTCAGAAATCACTAAGATTCAAAATCACATAAACTAAAAGTATGATTTAATGGCAATGAAATAAAAAAACAGACAAAATCTTTGAACCTTTGCCAGGTTTTTACTTAAAACGAACAGAGGTGGGAAATAATGAGTTACAAATACTTCGTTACTGTGCTTAAGTAAAATTTTCAGGTATCTGCACTTTTTTTCCTGACAACTTTTCACTTTTACTCCCTACATTTTTACACAAATACCTGTACTTTTTACTCCTTACATTTTCAAAACAGGCTCGTTATAAGCGTGGGTTAAAGTGGGCAGCAGTGACTGCACGTGTCTGTAAGTTGTGGCCTTACTAGCATTTACTAGGTAGCGCTACAGAAGGGCAGCGAGCATGAAATAAGTAACATTTCTTTTTAGCTGTCAGGGAATTCCAAATTCAGCGTTTCTATCAGCTCAACAAACAACAGCAAATACACAAACTGTTTGTGTGCAGTCTGTATATATAGTATAGATGGTAGGATTTTCCTTCAACGAGCTACTTTTTAATCTCTGTACTTTTACACTTTTATATGAGTTGACTCAGTACTTCAGCTTTTATATATATATATATTTTTATATTTTTTAACACAGATATCTGTACTTCTGCTTAAGTACAACATGTCTGTACTTTTGCCACCTCTGTTTATAACTGCCAAACTTAGAAACATGTAAGCTTATCATATTGTTGCATACAATAAAGGTTTGCATAGAAGACAATGTTTTTTTGTTGTTTTTAAAACAATGTCAGTTGTGCATCCATCTCCATTCAGATAACTACCTATTTATTTGACCAGAAATAGCCACTAACAAGATGTTGTGAATCTCATATGAATTTTGTATGAAGACTTGCACGATTGAAGTAAAGCCTGAATCAAAACTCTGTTAGAACCGATCACACTAGCATACAAACATAAATGTGTAAAATGATTTTTGTTACATTTCTAATTTGTTATTAACGCCAATTACATTAGTTACTGTGAAAGTGTAGCAATAAAATCCAATGACTTTGCGAGGCATGAGTGTGGCTAGCTGAATGGGCACAGTGCCTTAATTACATGATATAATAAGATTTACTTAAAAACAAGCAGTGAAGCTTAATCCTGTTGTCAGAGTGCAGCTTCACCTTTTTATCAATCACAGCACTTTACTTTCAGCACTCTTCATACTTACTGTCAAATGATAACAAGTAACCAGTAGCTGGTCAATCATTGACATCCTGTTTGTCTTAGTTTAGACAGGGAGATGATAAAGTGTTATGACCCACCACCTCTCTGACCAGCCTTGACTGAGCAACCTCTCTCACCTTTCTTACAACCACAAGGCTAAACACATTTATACAATGGCATTTTATGCATCAACCAGCTGCTCTAAGTGTACAGGAAATGAAATGTTTACTCACCGTGGTTCAAACAAAGACATTTCTCTTGAGATCTGAATAGTGGCTGTGACTGGTATAATTAAAGCTTGTTTTATTGTCATAATTCTTCAAAAATCTGAATGACCAGTGGTGACAGCTAACCCAATAATTAACAGCTATAAGTCAGAGATTATAGTACGTGAAAATCATAACTAATGTCACACTTTCAGTTGAAATTTAATTCAGAAAACACCATAAATGAAACAGAAATTCAATACGGAATAGTGATACTGGTGGCATATTACAAGCAATTAGTCCAAAGTGACAGCAATTATGTACTCATCATTAAATTTACTTTGATTTGTGAAATAGTCCGCTTGATTGAATAGTAAATTATAAAATTAAATAAATGAAATTTATGACGTATTTACGTAAACAAAAACTTCAATTCTTGGTTGTTATTCTTCATCCTGTGGCATAGTTACACTTTTTTACATGTTGCCATCCATTTCTTCTGTTGAACACAGAATAATCTTTGGATCTGAATGTGAAAATAGGAGCGATCACATGACTTCTGATGGCTAGTCTGTCAGGGGAGCGTTCCATTCGTCAGATCATGAGTCTCTGCTGGCAGACTAACTGATCTATTGTAAAACAAATACTCTGTACACATGCTTCCATTATAAGTCTAGAAATCGAAA
This sequence comes from Benitochromis conjunctus, assembly GCA_015052645.1. Taxonomy (NCBI): domain Eukaryota; kingdom Metazoa; phylum Chordata; class Actinopteri; order Cichliformes; family Cichlidae; genus Benitochromis; species Benitochromis conjunctus. The sequence goes on along the minus strand of VOQK01000233.1, from coordinate 11,859 downwards.
TGACCCGAGTTCAGCTCACAAAATCTGATAATGTTACTTATTTATAACAACTTTAACTTCACTCTGACTACATATTAAGGTGACATAACATGAGCTCACATGACAAAAACAAAAGTTCAGCAAATTAAACCTATTTTCATGCAATCCTGGCTTTCAGTGGAAACTATATCTTTTTTCGATACAGATAATTTTCTGTTATTAGAAAACATTTAAGAGGAATCTATGCAGTCTGGTAAAAAAAAAAAAAAAATTCTTAACTGTTATGAAATCAGTCAGGGAGTACTTACTGCTACCATAGGAGTTAAGAGGCTAAATAGCAGCCAGGTGCTGCTAATTAAATGCACTTGATTAACTAATCCCCAAAAGTAAAAGCAGAGGTTTTGGCACTTTGGTCTGGAGCATTCAGGTGTGCCAAGTAGGAAAAACATCAACAATGATCTTAGAGGAGCAACTGCTGCTGCCCATCAATCTGGGGAGGGTTATAAGCCCAGTCTTCCCAGGAGTGAACATTCCAGCAAATTCAGTGCTTGTCTGAGGTCTTCTTCTAATTGTAATGACAGTAAGATTAGAAAAAGACAGAGCAACTTTAACTTTGTTGAAACGGATGCCAGAACAAAGCCTCTTTTCTCTAAACAGAACATAGCCGAATGGCTTTTATAAAGAATTTCCAATGGACAGATGAGATTGAGAAAGAGATGTTCGACCATAATGGACAGCACCACGTTTGGAGAAAAACAAACGCAGCATATCAGCACAAACACCTCATACCAACTGGCAAGCTCAGTGGTAGAGGGGTAATGACATGAGGTTGTTTTACAGCTTTAGGACTTGAGCACTATCCAGTCGTTGAGTCGACCACAAACTCCTCTGAATATCAAAGTATTCTAGAGGCCATCTGTTCAACAGCTAAAGCTGGGTCCAAATTGGGTCATGCAACAGGACTAACAATAATAATAATCCCAAGCACTGCAGCAAATCTATAACAGAATGACTGAAAAAGAAAACGCACAGGGATGACCGTGTGATTTAGCAGCAACACACAGAGAACAGTGGTGGTGTAAAGAACATTGGTACACTATTCAAATGATCTTGGTAGGACTCTAAAAGAGCAGCTCATTGTGGTTCATATTATAAAGATGTCAAGTGTTTCCTCAGCTGGAAAGATTTATTACTAAAAAAAGGGGGGGGGGGATACATAATTTATATTTTAACTTTCAAATGTTGAATTAATTAGCAACTTCTACTTCATAATGTCTGCTCATACAGTATGTTTTGACCATTTCAGTTCCAGCTCCTTGAGCTTTTGATCTTTCCAGTTTGAAAATAGGCTGGAATTTGTCAAATCTGTAGCATTCGTATCATCACCCAGATGTGTCCAGGTAGGCACACAGTATTTTATTCTGTACAAAGTATGACTCTGTTTTTCTTGCTCCCAGCATAAAGGAGAATCAAACCAGATCACCAGCCGTTTTTGCTTTTGTTGTTATTCTCCAAAGAAATCCACAACAAGTCTTTATAGTCAAATCTGCCATTTCCTCACCTCTTAAGCCACTATGATTAAACAGGAACTATCATGCCTCTGTAAGTTGTAATTTTGTGCATTTCTATCCATCAGTCGCGTTGCCTCTGTTCAGACATGTTCTCTGTTGATGGTGGAAATGTTACTGGTAACTTTCACGTAAAGGTGAACGCTATGTTTATTCAAACATGGATCTCTGGTTTTAGCATCTTTGCGCACATATATATACTGCTGCATAGCCCCACAAGGTGCAGCAGTAAGTAAGCCCTGCATTAAACCACTTCACCAGCACTGAATCCACTTATAGCTAAAAGCAGGTGGGCTTCCATCCATCCCACCACTATATGTACAGATATACCTTTGGAGTGGAGTCCCCTGTGTCCCCCGTAGCAACCTAACCTCAGCAATAGAACTCTCTGTCCTCCTCTCCACTTCCCCCTCACAGGTTGCAGGTAAATGGGATAATCTCCTGCCCCATCACCCCCTCTCTCTGGACTGATGAAACTCAAACCCCCCCCATCACAGCATTTAGACCCCCACCCTGCCAGCTCCCAGTAAGGCCCACCTATTTCTCTCTTTCTCTGTCCTTCCCTCTCTCTCTCTTTCCCTCTACTCCTATCTAATCACAGTCCATTAGCCGCCCCATTAAAATTCTTTTGTCCAATTTGGGAGGAATGCTACCCTCGTGGAAAAACAGAATGAAGCCACAATAGGGCCTTTTCAAATCGCGCTCGACTTTTATTACTGAGAGTCGCTGAGGAGTGCCACCCACCTCCAAGCACCACTATGTCTTCCAGTCCACTATTTGGTCTCTCTATGTGTGTGTGCGTGTGTGTGTGTCGCCAACGTAATAATCCTGGGTTTCTCTTTTTATTCACTGACATTACTTGAAGTGTATAAAAAGAGTGTGTTTCGTACCGCTGATTACAACAACTACTTGTCTAAAGGTTTCTGTATAAAAGACAGTTTGTTTAAAACATATTAATGCTAACCATTCCTATGATTGGGATGCACAATAGCAAATCGAGGCCATGTAATGCAGGAATGTGCAAATCATCTTTTTGCACCTGACATCCCATATGTGCACTTCATGTTTACACAACTGTTGTAAATACAAACCGTGCTTTGACCACCACACCCATCATCCAAATGGGCAGCTGTTTACATGCATTTGTTGGCACTCTCAAAGATTTGGAAGAGGCAGGGATGATTTTTTATTACCAGTAACAGTGTCCAAGGGTGTGATATTGTCAGGCTGCTAACATCATCTCAAGAGATGAAAAGGATGATTTAGTTTATAATCAGAAGCAAGCAAGTCGTCAGCTTTGAAAGTGCAGCAGTGTTATTAGATGTCATTTAGTGAAGTTCTCTCTCCAACTGATTAAAGCAGGCTCCAGAATTAGAGAAACCAAGATCTTGTTCAGTCTTACTTGTTCATATTGCTAGCCAGAAATTCGTGGTTGGTGGTTTGTGATGTTGTTGATGTTGATGTAGATCGTCTCAAACTGCTCTTGGGAGATTGTGCTTGCTGAAAGCATGTTACATAACTAAGGGTTTTTCAAATGTCACCTCCAGACAGTGTCAGGAAAATCTGCCCTTGCATGTAGGAAACAGCATGAGATAGTCAGCATCAATGGAAATACTCTTATTTCTTCCTGGGTATAATGTGTAGGAGGTGGGACACAGGATAGCCACTGGCTTGCTGTGAATGCTCTGGACCATTCACATGGACTTTGTACTTAAGGTGCTGGCAGGTCAAACGCCACTTAATGTTGGACCTGATATTTACTTTCTCAGATAGAGCGTCACAAAGTTATATTGAGAAAAAAAATCAAGGTTACAAAACCTCTGTTGTATAAGAACAGGTTTTTGGGGAGTGAAAAAGACAGGCGTGTTACATATACGGGCCACATCAAGTTTGCAGCTGTTATTAAAGAATAAAACATGCATAATGTTGCAGCTTGTTCAGTATTGACCTTCTAGCATTCACCCGGTCACTGATGACCCATCTATGGCTAGGTTTAGGGTTTAGGTTAGTCTTCAGAGTCTTCAGCTTTCAGGCCAGGAGACAGACACCCTCTCTACTTTTAAGTTTAGGCTTATAACTTTCATCTTTGATGAAGCTTATAGTTAGGGCCGGATCAGGTGACCCCGAATCCTCCCTTAGTTATGCAGCAACAGGCCTTGGATGCTGTGGGCTTCCTATAATGCAGCGAGTGTTTCTTCTGTCCTCACCTTTTTTCACTCTCTGTGTGTTTATACATCACTCTGCATTCATTATTAGTTATTATTAATCTCTGGATCTCTTCCACGGTGTGTTTTTGTCCTGTTTCCCTCCCCTAACCCCCAAACCAGTCACAGTAGATGGCTGCCCCTCCCTGAGCCTTGTTCTGCTGGTGGCTTTTTCCTGTTTACAGGGAGTTTTTCCTTCTGTCTCCAAGTGCTTGCTCATAGGGGTTGTTTGATTGTTGTCGCTTTCTCTGTATTATTGTAGGGTCTTTACCTTACAGTATAAAGCACGTTGAGGCGACTGTTGTTATGATTTAGCGCTATTTAAATAGAATTGAATTAAATTTAATTAGCTCAAACAAAACCTTTACAAAGGTAATGCAAGCAATCTGAGGACTTATCACTGGTCAAACTACTACAACTTTTTTTCAAACTGTAACCACTGAATATGGACTAGCCAAACAAGAGCAAGACGAAAAAGAGTGGGCAATTGAAAGAAGAAGACACATAACTAAAACAGAACGTTATCTGCTCTTACGTGGTTTTAAGTCACGCTCTAAAAAACTAAAAAACTCTAGAGACAGCTCTTCTGCTTTTTATCTTGTTTTTTCAATGAATGAAGCTCTGGAGTTGTGGCCTCTTGAGCTCCTTGTGTGTTTGAGAAAGGCCATGTTCCAAGTCAGTATCAGTATATGACTTGTTTTCTCTAACTTCACCCTTATAACAAGTATCAGTTTAAATTGCCAGGCTTTATTTCATGCTCAGTTATGCCGTTAAACGCAGCACTAAACTGACGTTATGGTTTCGTGAGCGCCCTGTATCACTGCTACAACTGTTTCTACAGCGTGACATCATACAGTGTGTCCTTTTGCTTGTATTCATAAGCGTGTTGTTGTGTTCATGTCCTTAGAGTAGTGTGGATGTCTATGTGGGTTTTAAAAAATGTGCCGTCTCTGTGAAGTTGACCATTTCAGTCGGGCCTAGTGGGACTGAGATTACCCTGCAGAACGTGGGAAACTCTTAAAAGTGAGTGAGTGTGGGATGCGTGAAATGTTCGCTGATGCTAGCACACACGCACATGCACGCATACACAAACACAGGCTTATCTTGTCAGCATTCTGGGACACAGGCTGCAGACGACAGGCAGGTATGACAGGCCAAGACATGCTGATAACAGATACGACTGGCCATTTGACAGATGGCACATATGTTTGTGTGTGCGTATGTGTGTGTATTTTTGATAGGCAGACTAGAGGAACAATTCGTGCTGTGTGTGTGTGTGTAACAGTGAAAATTAATAGGGGAAACGTAGAGAACACAATTATATGTAGCTCTATATGCTGAGGTGTTTGAATGTGTGTGCTTGTCTGCATTCGTGTGTTGCTTAAGGGGTTAGTCTTCCATTACACCTTCCACACGGTAATTACTAAAATGAGGCCAGTACTTACAGAAGGGGCTTTCCATCAGAGTGCATGTGCCATGCGTGTGTGTGTGTGTGTGTGTGTGTGTGCATGTATGTGAAATCCTATCATGGCTCTTCTGAATGGTGTGTTTTATGTTGCTAATGCTCAGTACTTTGGGTGTTTTTCTGGTTGTCCATTAACAACACTTGCAAACAGATTATAACAAGTAGGTATTAAGTGGGATGGGAAATAGCTTAGATGTCATTGCTTGTGTGTGCGCTTATATGAGTAGGTGCAGTCCTGCAGTTTCAATAACCCCTGCATGAATGCGAGTGGGTGGGAAAGGTGAAAAAATCAGGGTAAAGAGAGGCTAACACAGAGACAAAGTCTCAGCATCGATGTGTGCGTGTCCTAAGCCTAGATGTAATCCAGAGCAGGAAGCAGTACAGGGCGTTACAGTAGGTGTTAAAGCTCCACTGCTTCCCTGAAACACTGCTGTTGACTGTTTCACTCAGTGCCTGCTAATATGGAGCCCCTATTGGGTTTCAGCACCGCAGCTCTCTGAGCTCCTCCAACCATCATCACCGCTGCCGAAACCAACCAACCGTAAATTCAAGGTCGCTCGGCGCTGAGACACGGCGAATAAAACGAATGGGCTCATTTATAAAAATGTGAGATTGTGTGCAGCATTGCAGAAAAGGCTAAATGATGGAGCAGTGTTTGTGCAAAGTGGCACAGCTCTTGAAGAAATAATCTTATTGAAGCGCATGTTAGAAACAGGCACTTGATGTCTTTTGCACCTACGCTAATTGTAATATAAATCTTGTCACTTCACTGACTCGAGTTATTACAACATGAAACCTCGTACAGTATATGCTTAAAGCTGGTATTGGAGATCAGAGTTTGACTTCCATATGGTAACATTTTCCTTTGACATTTATCCCAGTTCTGTCCACTTTTGACAATTGGGAAATTACATGACATGCTATTTTCCCAACTCTGAGCCCAGTATTGCTGAATCAGTCTAAAAGAAGACAATGTGATACATCACAACATGTCAAGAACTTCCTGTAACACACTGTGTCAGCGGAAGAAATGCTCATTTGCTTCCTATACCAATGACCAGGACAGAGAGACACCCAGCTGTCTCTTCAAAGAACAAGACACGTCAACACTACTTCTCTGGCAGGCCTGTCAGACACAGTCTGGCCCATCGAGCAACTACCTGTCAACAAGAATTCAGTGCTTTATCACCCTCTCCTCCCTTTCCCAGACCACCCATCCGCTCTTCATTTGAAGATAACGACAGCAAGGGCAGTATATTTGTCGGGTGGTATGTAAGTGAGAGTAAGCCTGTTGGCCTGTTTCATTGTCTCCTTGTGCTACACATGGGCTCCCATTTGCATCTTCAAGGGCTGAACAAATTGATGGGTGCTTTCAGTGGAATCAGGTTATTAAACTGACCTGAGAGCAGCTCTCCCTTCTCAACTTTGCCAAAGCACTGAGTGATTCATCCATTTTCCAGTTAATTCTAATTCTTCTTTTCTGGCTTTTAGTAATTCTGACAGCATCATGGAAGGATTCACCCAAATTCCTTGACAATTTGAACATATTCTTCCTGACTTTGTAGATACCCTGAATATTTCTGTTGCACTGTCACTAGACTCACACTTACTGTTAAATGTCTCCACATTTACCTGTCAACTCAGATCTTCATGGTTCACAGACACCAGATGTGACCAACTAAATGCAATTTGGTGCATATATTGAGATTATTCTCAGGCTAATCAAAATATCTGTGGTAGATATGGTCTGCTGATGCTTAATCTACGACTAACATGCCAACATTTGCATTTATCTTGTGATCCAATATCTGAACATCTAAACATGTTCACATTAGCTGTAAACCCAACTTTGTATGAGAGTTTGTTTGCGTATGCCAGCGTGCCAAACTGAGATGCTTGGATAATATAGCACTCAATAAACATTAGCATATTATTATTGCTATTAGGAGTTATTATTTTTATTATTATGCTAATAATTAGCTAATCTACATAGTGGCTATATAGTGTAAATGAACATATGGTATATTTGCATTGTAGCGAAACTAAAAGCCACAGAGATCAGCCCATTATTATTGCTGTTTTGAAAGGTGCACATACCCCCTTTTCCACCAGTGCCTACTCGAGTTGACTGGAGTCAAACTAAAAACCAGAGACCCCATCCACATTGAGGTACTGTTGTAATGGAAAATGACCAAAACCACTTTGAGCATAATCGAGTAGGTGCTAGTGGAAAAGAGGCTTTTGTAAACATTTAAACCCATAAACATGTAAATAGCAAATTGAAATATGCAAATGGAGAGCTCTGTAAACATTGTCATCACAGTTTTGATTATTAACTCAAATACGATTTCACCTCGAAACTTTTCCCTACCATAGACTACATTATATATAGAAGTTAGCTGTAGCTTCTGGGTATGAAAATTGTGAAAATTAATGCTCAACCTGAATTCTTTCTAAAGGCCAGCAGCAGGCAACCTTTCTGCTTTTGTAAAAGTTAAAACAACCTAAAAAAAATCACCTGAGAGACATGCTGTGTTGATTCTGGATCCAACAGCAAGTAGCCACAAGAAAGTGTTTATAAGAGGGCGGATGGAGTCTGGAGTAGGTTTAGACAGCAGCTCCTGAAGATTAGTGAGGACTAACGACTTGATAACAAGTCAAGCACTAGAGCTGGTATAAAAGCAATGGTAGGGAGCACTAAGTTATTTAGGACCCAGCTGATGACAGCCTGTTTCTGGAGTAAAGTTGGCCTGATACCAGTTACCCCGAGGCAGCCCACCATAGACAATAGTAAGAACAGAATCAGCACTTCTGTGGAAACACAATATGTACTCATCTTAGAATTTCACTTAATGACTTTTAAATCCAACCAAAGTGTTGTAGCAAGCATTTATTTGTTCTCTTTTCTCAGACAATATAACCTTCTCTTTCTTCTGAAATGACCCAGTTTACCCAGAGGTATCATTAAAGTTTTATCTTATCTTAACTGTTTCGAAAGTTGCTTTTAAAGCATAATATAATGCTCATTAATTTTCAAAGAAAATCCATGAGATTACATCTTTTCTGTAGAGACTAGTGTAGGAGAGCCATTTTCCTTCGGAGTTAAGCGGATCCAGCTGACTGTTAGAGGAGACGTATGTTGGTCATTTGTGCTTCAGTTTCCACTATGAAAATATTAAGCAGCATGACATCAGAGCCATTTGTCTGTCCCCTGGAATGAGTACAGACAAATTGAGGAAACACATAAAGCAGCATGACAGCCTGACTTTTAAATTCTACTCGAGCACTACATTAAAAAATGTAATTAACCCTCTGAGATCAAACTCATCTCAGGATTAGGGTTAAGTTAATAAGTACCTGGACAAAGACACAGTTTTTTGTGATTTTGCTGTGCACGCCTCCACCCCAGTGGATTTTAAATTAAACAATCAATATGTGATTGGAGTGCAGACTTTAAAGGGGTTAAACAAAATTATTTGATTAACTGTTTAGGAATTACAGCCGTTTTTATAACGCCCCATTTTCAGAGGGTCAGAAATAAATGGACAAACTAACATAATTTTAAATATAAGGATTGTTTTATTACTTGGATGAAACTCTTTTGCAGTCAATTACTTTCTGAAATCTAGAAACCCTGGATATCACAAATAGCTGTTTTCTCATATGAGATGCTCATACACTTTAGTTTGCTTTTGTGGGCTTTCACGCCTTTTGGTGTTGCTGAGCTGGTCAATGTTCTTCATTTTTTTTAAGAATACCCAAAATTGGTAAATCAGTGATCAGTTTTCCTTTTTTTCTCTCTGATCATAATGCATCATAATGATGCACTTGCATCGACATATCTTCTGACCTGATATTTAGAGGTCCAGTGAACAGCTGTCAAGTTCTACACTGGGAGTCAACTGCAGATCTTTTTATTTGCTTAATCTAATGTGATACTGAATAGGCCTCACCTGGTTATGAAACTGCTTGCCAGTCAACCATTGAATTCCTTTTGAACTTCTGAAATTGGGGCAGTATATCTAAAAATAATTCCTAAAAACTTAATGCAATACTTTTGTTAAACTGCTTTAATTAAAGCAAAGAAAGTCTGGACATTAATTACATTTTGATCGTTTGATGTAAAATCCACTGTGGTATTTGTACAGAAGTAAAAGTACACAAATTATATCATTGTCCAAAAATGTACAGACCTTACTGTACGGCTAACCTTAAACCTACATGTTTTGGAGTTTAAAGAAAAGTACTTTGGGGGGAAAAGATGCAGATAGTTGTTTTTATGTGTAAAATAATGAACTGTTAATAATCACTTTTGAACTAAAGCGTTCTAGAGACTTCCTAAAAGTAAATGCCCACTGGGAGCTCCTTCAAGAATGACTGTATTTAAACCACAAACAGGAACATTACTGTTACAACCACCAGCTGACTGGCACAGCCACAACAACAAGAAGGAGGACAGAAGGCTCAGAGCTGTTTGTTTGTTGTATCTTATGGGTTACATGATGATTGAGTAGGTGGAAAGCATAAAAAAAATGGGTTTCCAAAAGAAAATTTGTTAAGCCCGGTGGCTGCAATTAATGCATAATGCTGCCCACCCAATAATATATGCTAATATGCTACGTGTACAGACAGAACGATGTGTCTGAGTAGCTCTTTATGCACACCGCCAACATGGCCTTTGCATTTACCGCGGTAGAAAGCGTGTGGTGGAAGCTGCAGGGGTGTTTAAAATGCAAGGGTTGAACTTTGACATGTCAAAATGACATTGTTTAAGAAAGCCTCAATGCTGTTGTTAATTTATTTATTACTATTCATTTATTCATGATTTTTTTTTTCAATTTCATTGTTTGTTTGTTAGTTTGGAGAAGGTCCCTGTGCTGTGGACTTCCGGTGTGGTTCCAGTGCCAAAGACTGTAAATATAACCACACAGGATAAATACTGTTTAAAGATACGTGTATATTATCATCACTCCCACTGCAATTTATGTACATATAAAAAAGAAAAATCCTGGTGTATTTTAGTGTATATAGTAACCCTCTGTACATATGATAGTACTTTGGCTTTTTTGTACACTATTTTTTTTTTCTATTTTTATTTTTCTAATGTATCTTTAATTCATCTTTTCTTTCTGTCCCTTGTGCTGGTGTAACAAGTGAATTTCCTCAGTGTGGGTTTAAATAAAATCTATGTCTACGTTTTTTTAAAGTTTGTTGAATTTGCTGAGTTCGGTCTCTCACTCCACTTTGTTCACTTCCTTTGAAAATTTGGCTTTCCATTCACTCGTGTGTTTGTCAGGTCATAGGCGAGCATTTTAAAATAGTCTCCCCACTTGGTATCAGTTCAACACATGTGGAACAACCAGCAGGTTTTAGGACGGAGTGGATTTCAGACACAAAACAAAGCACATAGATGCTTATAAAGCTCTGCCTCTTGCCATCATCATTTGACTCTGTGGCCTCAGTGAATCAGCAGATGCAAATGCTGAAGATATGCATGAAACATGAGCTCCCTTTGTTTGGTCTGCATCTGTGCATGACATCCTGCTTTAAATATGCAGAAATCTGTTGCAAAATAAAGACAAAACAAGGATCTAGCCAATTGTTGTGCACTGTTTTCTTACTGAAAGACTCACGAGATGTTGCTTGGAATATAATATCTTAAAGTTTGTGATTAAAATTATTTTCACAGTATATTTGTAGACATATGGAAAGGTAATGATTGCCACTCTCTTCTCTTTATCTCTTTATTATGGTAATAATTACTCCATGAAAGTACCAGGAAATTGATTTTTCAGGATTGTTTTGAACTGCTGTAAATTAAGAAATCTGAATTTGATAGTTCATTTGTTACCTCAAAAAGGGCAACTGATTAAATCTCAGCACCTCAATGGACATTTAGTAGCTATTGTGGTCCTTTCAATCATTTGAGATCATCTCCAACAGCACACGGACATGCTTTCACTTACAGTTCTGTAACAGCCAAGCAAAGTCCATCTGCTCCTGCAGGTCGGGTGATTGAAAGCGCCAGAGTATCATATCAAATGGACCTTGAAGTGAGTTTGTTTTGTCAACCGACTCGAAAAAGGAGTTTTACATTTTTTCTACAATGACCTGTTACACAAATCTTTTAGATAAACACACACCAAAAAAAAAAAGAGCTGGAGCTAGGATTATTTTCTCAATGTAGCGTCTAGAAAGTTTAATTCCCCCACATTCGTCACTGACGTGCTGAAATTTTCAACAAGCACTGGAAGCAGTTAGAGTATAGGGCTCCGGCCCGTATAGCTACATATGAAGCATGAACCAGAGCCCTAGGCGGAGGATTTTCAAATCAGGCTTTGTTATTGCAAGAGGCCGGGAAGGAGAGCAGATGCGCCGCTCATTCAATCATGCATGTCACGAGGCGGTCGCTCTGCGGCTGCAGAGCTCAGCCTCTCTGTTGCCACTGCTCTGCAGTACTCCTGCTCACTTAGTGTGTGCTGCAGAAAAGACACATCTGGCATAAGGTGCTAGTCTAAGCCAGGTGGCGGAAGACCCCCATCACTGTTGTCATGAATGTGACAACAAACTGCCAGCAACCTCACACCCCACACTGACCCCTCAACGAGGAGGAAATGTGTGTGTTATCTTTTCTTCTGTGCAT
>VOQK01000231.1:28666-38862 GCA_015052645.1 Benitochromis conjunctus | reverse complement strand
CACCCCATCCACCACCTGCTAACACACATGTACGCAGCAATATCATATGTCCCACAGTAGTTTCAGCTTTGTAGAGTGGCAACTTTATGAGGTGCATTTGGGGGGTACACATGGAACAGCGCAATCAGTCAAACCAGGTTCAGATCTCAAATAGTCCCCCTCCTCTTAGCTCCCATCATCTGCCACTGTGGGAATGGTGATAGAGAGGTAAGGAGTCCAGCCACAACCGAAACACGCCTGTCTGCCTCGATGGCAACCGTCGGTAAGTACCGGCAGTCTAGGCGTGTGATCAGCAAGTATGTACCGCAAAGAACACATATGTTTTGCTTTGTACACTAACACTTTCCATGTCTTTTCTGCATGAGATGAAACACTTCATATTTAATTTTCATTTTTAACTTTTTTTTAATTATGCACACTAATAAGCCACAGCTCTGTTAGGTCTAAATTATCTTTGATGATGTCCTGAGAATCTGAATCTCTAATCTCTAAGCCCAGCTTTCTTTAAAAAGAAAAAAAAAGGACTAAACTAAATGAATGCACTACCCCATTTAGGGAAAGTGTTAGATTGGATTTTAGTGACATGCTTAATTTGCATAGTTTCAGAAGTTAGAATAACTCACCCTTAAAATCAACTCTCAGATTTGACGGTCATTAAAGTTAATTTGGTTTTGCAAAATAGGTGAAACTTCATTTAAAGGGGCCGGTATGAACCAAACCTATGCCAAAGCTTAAGCAGGGCCATTGTGACCTGCTCTGTGTTAAAAGGACAAAAAACAAACATAAAAACCTGTGTCATGGAAGACAAATTAAGCAGTCAAAGATTTCTTCTGTTTTAGTATAACTATCTTAAAACATGAGAACTGTCCATCTTGGCTAAACACATTTGCAGCACTTCTTACCCTCACGAGAATACACAAAAAGTGCTTTAACCAAAGGCAGAGACAGCAATCTATTAAAATGCCTCACCAACAACTAGTGCAGTCTGGAGATAGGTACACGACCACATGTGTGCCCCTATCATCATCGAGGCATTCTTGTCTGTGAACTCAGTATTTTGGTTGTATTCTCTTCTTTCTCCTGTCCCCTTGAAAAGATGGAAAGGAGAGGAAGAGCTAAATGTGCATGTGTGCATATTCCTGTTGCTTGGCTACCTTTTCATTTCCACTCCAGTCACTGCAGTCCTTTCTTTAGTGCTTCACTCCTAACACACACATGAGCAAGCAGTGAATGTCACTTTAGATGACGCCGCGCATAGATCCAATGCTGATCGGTTGAAAAGTTGGAAAGGGAACAACAGCTAAGTTCACCAAGAAGAGGGAAAGCAAAGTTAACAAAAAGTAGCATAAAAAAGTTGTTTCAACTGATTTCACTTACCCTCTATTACTCTCCATGGTTGTACTCTCTCTGCTGACTATGTCCATCCCTTTATGACACTGTTTATCTATCTTCTGATGGCTTAGTGCAGGATAGCAGCCATGCCACAAAGCTCAGATCATTTCAAAATGGTTTCTTAAACATGAAAATTAGTTTGCTTTACTCAAACAGCCTCCACAGTCACCGGATCACAAGGAGATTAGCATCACAGAGTCCAAACCCTGCACCAGGCCAAATCCCATGCCCTTATATTCTGAGCCTCACAGCCCCAAAACTAGCCCTGCCTGGTCCACATGGTTGTCACTAAAAAAAAGCAAAAAACAAAGCATATTTCATCTACCTTGCAAAGTCATAATGCTACCTTTATGAGGTGTGCATTCATGTGCGTTGTGTGTATGAATGCAAGCTCTTGTGATGCTGATCTTTATAGCTAACAGCAAGACTGCTGGGCTTCACGGACATTAAAAAGAGCCTGGTCTGACCACTGGATAAACACCAGCTCATAAAATGCAATGTGTTTGTCTGATCAAGGGTGCATCTGTGTGTACTTGCAAGTGCATTTGGGAGTAGTTGCAGGATATTGCTTTTTCTTTAAAAGAGAATAATTTGTTTGTTTTAGAAGAATGGGAACACACAGAATTTAAAATAGAGGCTTAAATATTGCGTAACAAAGTTTGCAAAGTGGTTGACGGGAAGAAGGGAGATCAATATAAGTATGAGTATAAACCATGAGAGGGAGAAGAGAGTAAATTTAAAACAGCATATTTGGACGATTATCTCTAAGAGAAAGATTTCTACATATACAGTGCGTAACAAATTTATTAGACCACCACACAATGTAAGGTTTATTAACATTATTAATAATTACCAATATTATTTTGATGTTTCTCTAATGGCTAATCCCCCAGTATGTGCAAGCTCTTTAATGATTAATAAATTATATTTACTAGTAAAATATAAGTATTGTTGTTTTATATAACAAAACATTTCCAAATATACTGTTTTACAAAAAAAAAGTAGCAAAGCACTTTTTTGATTAAAATGCAAAATTGCTGTTTACTTACAGCAGAAAATTCATTTTAGTGGTAGTCAAATTTGGGTATAATTTAATAATTAATTTAATTGAGCTCAGTGATTTCAGTCATGTCTAATTTTAACCATTTTATTTGGCATGTATAATTTATAACATGAATAATTTGTTAAACTCTCTGTCAACCACATAAACATAACCACCTACTAGCCAACATTTGCACATTAAAGCTTCATTTATTTCTACTTATGTTAAAGTTACATAGATCTATCTAATATTATTATGATAAACATTGACTATATTTTAGATACAACAGTGTTACATATAGTGTAATATAATTATTATGACATAGTCTGCCACAACATGAACCCTCTGAAATCCAAGTCATCATAACTGATAATCCTCCTGATAATCCTACGCTGTTTTAGCGAATAGCAAAATGGGATATTTTGAAAAAGAAATGTGCAAGTGAATAACATGGATCATTCTGTGTTCTCCTGGTAACCCTTAAGTCTGGTTACTTATGCGGATATTAATTTGACACATACATACTATGAACCTTAACAATGTTGCACACCAAGCGTACCTTCTCATGCCAATGGCACTCCCCAATGACAGCAGTCTCTCGCAGCACGAGATGCTAACCTGATCAAGCATCTGTGGGATGTGCTGATCCACAGTCACTAACACACACAACTCTATGCTCCTCATACCCCATTTTTTTTTCTTGTTTTTTCCCCTCTCTCAGCGGGTGATCAAACAGATTTTCGGTGTCTTTTCTCTCTTTGTCCCTCTTCTTCTCTATTTTTCTTCCCCTCTCCTTCAGTTAACTTTCTTCCCAACCTCTCTTTCTTTCTCTTTCCTGTCCCCCAGTCCAGTCTGATCTGATTGTAATAACTCAAAATGAATAAAATAAAATAAATAATAATAATAAAAGTTGAATAAAATATGACAAGGATAGTATGGTATGGACCAGTAAAGCAAAAGCCGTAATGGTCTATGTAGCAAAATGATGGACCCGACCACACAGTTCACACTTTCAACACTTTATTTGGTTGCTGTCTCTACCACACTTGGTTGCAGCTTTTCAGCTACAACCACCACACAAAACAACACACCTCAGGTCCCGGCACATCAGGGGAGGCGTGATGAGCTGATGGAGTTCTGGAGTGTCAGCTTCCCCTGCAGCCATGCCACAAACCACACTCCGCCAAATACCCGCACCACTTGACCTAGGCCGGGGAGCCATCCGGCCTTGGAAATTGGCCACAACCATCAGCGTCCCCAGCCCATGGATGAGCGGCAGGGATGAGTTGGATCCAGGGGCCAACCGCGTGTCCAGCAGTGGTGATAGAGCTGGTCCGGGAGCCACCCACGTGAAAAGCGGCAGCGGCACAGTAGTCAAGGATGTGAGCTGAGGTTCATAGGCAGCTTGGCAGGTGGCCAGCGCACAGGACAGGCACGCTGTCTAACCCTAACCCTACCCCCCCAAAAAAACATCCATACATGGCTGTTGGCACATGTAATAGAGTTCAATTAAGACAAAAATCCTAAACGTCATTATTTTTGGTCAGTACTGATATCATGTTCAAATAATATAATTGCACAGTGAATTTGGCAATATTATTAATTTACTGAAATGTGGATTTTTTTTTCATGATAAAAAATTAATATCTATATTACTATTAATGGTACAGTGACACGGTGCATTTATGTTCTCTAGCACGAACAACAAGACAGGCATGTCTGAGAGCCTAAACAGAGAACGGCTCCCGCAACCCCAAAACTGCAAAATACGTTGCAAAATATTCAAGAAAAATCTTCCTGCTAAAGGTGGAAACAACAAACTTATTTCACCACTTGAGGCAAAAACACACCACATGCAAAGAGGAAATACTGGCAGCTGGTGATGTGCAACCCAAAAGTAAATAAATGGCTCAAACCCAGCACCGCTGGAGCACTTGCTAACTGCACTCCATATGAGAGGAAGAATACATTGTGGACGGATTACTGATGTGGTTAATGGTGGTAAAGCATGGCTTTACGCAACTGCTTAAAAAGCTCGACCCAAGATACAACTGTTATGGCCCTGGCCATATTTTGTATCAGTGTGCATGTCTGGACTGTGTTTTGTATGTGTGTTCTGTGCCTTTAAGAGTCTCTCCAGGTCCTGATTGGATGAGCTGTTTTGGGCTGGCTTTGGCCTGGAAGATGATGATTGGCCCCCACTATCAACTGGCCACTTCAAAAACCCTGTCTCCAGCAGTTGTCCCCCTGGCAGCAACTGGTAGCAATAGCAGATCTGTCCTTGCCCTCCAAACTCTCTTGTGTGTATTCTGAGAATATCTAGGTTTTGTATATAGTATTGTAAATAGTCGTGTCCATTTGTCCACTAAAGCAGAAGGTGTGAACTGTCTATTTATTTTGTACGCTTTCTCTTGTTTATGAAGCTAGGAAGTTATGGGTAGCACTTGTCTTTTGTTTGGTTTTGTATCATGTAGAGTTTGGGTAGCACTTCTCTGGAATAGCTTGTTTGGTTTGTTATTTTGGCCTTTGTTCACCCTGGAGTTTATGCTTTCAGTTCTGGTTTTATTGGTATAGCAATAAACCTCACCTTTAACGATACATTGGGTCTGGCTTTAGGGACGGGGCGGGGACACCTTTTTTAACCCTTTTGTTGCGCTCCTGTACCCCTAGACTGGGACCTAACACAATACTGTAGGGAGAAAATATTGTTCACGTTCAGTTTTTTGTGTGATAATGTTGTGCGAGAGTGGAAGAGTTTCAAAGTTACTTTATTTTACTTTGTGTAAACTAACATGTTAAGCAGTCATGTTATACTGTTTCTTAAAATTTCAGCGAGAAACACCACCCATGCTGCTGTTGTGCTTACATTTTGACTTATGCTGTGTCAATACAGTTACACTACAAGATGCTGCCGCTGACACCTTGTGGCAACTGATTCAGACTTTGATTTAAGTGATTTAGGTCTGTCACTTTGTTTTGTTTGTGCTATTCAATATTGTTTCTTGCGAGATGCACTCACCAATAAAACATTAGGTATTTATTTTTAGCATCAGAAATATTATTATCACACATTTCCTTGATTCTGCTGCTAAAATAAATACATTTCAAACATTTATCTGAAATATGAAAACAAACGGAAATTCCTCTGACAGGAATATACATAACACCTTTAAGCTTTCAGGATTTTGCAGAGTTACCTAAATAAGGATGATATATTGAAATTTGCTGCATGAAAATTTGATTTTTTTTCTTTGGTGAAGGTGTTGATATACTCAAGTGAAACTACTGAAAAGTACAGTTTGGCTAGCGGCATCTAAATTTAGGTGCTGTGTTGGCATCAATAATAAAAATATTCCCCTGCTCTGCATATTATGCATGAGACACTGGAAAAAAGACTTATATTTCAAAGTGAAGAAGAAAGAGAGATGGATTATAAATCTAGGGAGGAAAGAGAACTAGAGAGAGACAGGGTGAAAATAGCTGTCTGGATCCACAGAGGTTGGCCAGTTATTATAAAGCCATTGTGGTTGGTGTGTACATTTCCACAGATCCTTCTGAGTCACGCTCAATAAGTCAACCCTTATGGGCCTGGCACTGTCAGGACCTAGTGAAGGAGGACGCAGAAGGGTACACAGGCACCTGGCTCACATCCTTAACCCACAGCCGCCTCCTCCTGCTCCTCTTCCTCTTGACACACACTCTAAACTCTAAAAGAGTACGCACAGAGACACACTGTCGTTCCATTCACAACCCTCGGCAGGGTGATTCCTGTCCAAACAAGGAAGGAAAAGCCAGGTGGGTGGAAGGGCAGGATGGACAGAATGATGGAGCGGGCAAGCAGAACAAAAGACGGGTGGATGACTGTAGGCACGGCACAATGGGGGTAATGATGGGTGGGTGAAATGATGAATTAGAGAGAGAGTGAGACTTTGAGGGATGTAATGAGTGGTCAGTGTTGGGAATGCCTGGCCTGAATGGGGATACTGAGCCAATTCATATAACTCCAGCTAAAAATAGGTTCCTCCTTACTGTAGCTTATGTAGAGCTGCACTACTCAGCTTCTCCCATTACCAGCAACACATACAGAAAACCACACATACACTACATGCTTGCAGTTTTTTGCACGTCTCTTTCTTATATGAAAATGGCTCCACTATAGGATAGATAGGTGAGCATGGGTATGCCAAAGAGGTAAGATAGAAAGCTAACCTTAACCCTGACCCCACCCTTAAACCAGTCACCTGTGACTGGGTGAATGTTAAGAGGTCAAGGCTATTAATTTCACTCTCCTCACTGGCTACATTACTGCACCATTTTGCATTTAAATAGACAAGTACAGCAACAGAGGTTGAATGAAGCTTGAATGATTAATGCAACTTGAAGTGTTTCCCACACATAGATTTTTTATTGGAGGAATAAATTAATTATGACTTATTTCAGCATTTATTTCATTTTCATTCTATTGCTCTTATTTTGAAAGTTCAGTTGCCACTAACCCATTATCTCTAGACCTTCCCCTACCACCAGTCTGACCTCAGCGTCATTTAGCTGAAATCCAGAGACTCAAACTCCATAGCTGCAGAATGCAACTGGGGCCAGTGATTCTTCTTCTGCTCTAGAAGAATGGTATTAGCTAGACAGCGACGCTTACTAGACCCTGTCTTACATAGTGAAACAATCCACATGCCACGCAAGCAAACTCACCGGGGCTGCAGAGTAGAGCCACAACTAACTTTGCTACCTGCAGTTCATTATATTGGAGTTGGAGTCATTCCAGGATGGGAGGAACTGACCTGAGAGGGAGTACATATAAGTGCACTTATATGGACAGTCTATGCACTCACAAAATAGTCAAATACTTGTTCTTTTTCCAAAATACGGTTAAATAAAAATAGTGCCGGGAAACCACTTTAAAAGAGTTGTATTCCAAACTACCACTAACTTCAGAGTGGATATAATATAATATAATGTTAAACTGTTGAGAAAAAGTAGTTCAATCTACATTATTCACCTGGTCACTGAGTCAGCTTTGGGTTTGTTACATGTCTGTGAGTCAGAACCCTGCCTTCCAGAGACTTGAGTCCAGGTGCGGGTATTACACAAAGCAAAATAACTCATTCAGCTCGAATAGCATGTGACGACTTGTCTGAACATTTGTTTATCTATAATGACATTGCTGTATGAGCCCTGAGCCACACTCACACTTTTGCACATGTTCCACAAGTTGCCTTAGACCACATGCCTCTGTGGTCTAAGTCATTATTCATGACAATCCAAACCCTAACCCTAACTATAACCTAAGTCTTGGCCAACAAGGAACAAAGAAAATAATCATTCAAACTGATCCTAAAAATTGTTTACATTTTTTTCCCAAAAAACATATATTTCTCCAAAATATAGGGTTGGGGTTAAAGTTAGGGTCATCACTTTGAGGTTTAACCATTTAAAACTCCAGCAACACTTGGAGGATACAAAACAACCTTTTTGTTTGACTCCTGCAACAATGTTTGACCAAATGCATGTGTTTTTAGGGTCAGTTTTATCAGCTTCATAATTTGTTGTCTTCTATGTGCATGCAGAAGGTGAAGGTGTGCCAGAAGCCTCTACTTTGTTTTGACAAATGCATTAAGCCATATTCATAGGCACACAGTGTTTTCATTAACATCTTTATTTACATATTCCTTTAGCTATGCAGGGAGAAGGGTGATGGAATGGAATGAAACTTGCATTCAGTCCTCTAAAAATCCAACAGCAGACCAAACATCAGCAATGAAGGAGAAAAGGGATGGCAAACATCCACTTTCTGTCACTTATCCATGGCAGGCTCTGAGGCATTCCCAAACCAGCCAAGAGGCACACTCTCTCCAGTGTATCCTGGTTTAGTCCTGAGATCAGTCCATACACTGACATGCCCAAAACACCCAACTAAGCAGGCAACCAACAGGCATTCTATTCAGATGCCCAAACCAACTCCTCCAATGTAGAAGGATCACGCTCCTCGCCCTATCTCTATTGTAGAGTTGGGACAAGAAACTTGTTTCCTGTCCTGACTGGAAATGAGTTTCTTGCACACAGCTCTTGATCATAGACACTACACCATCCTTGCATCATAAAGGATGGCAGGGTACCCATGAACATGACCCTGAGATATGAACTCCTCCACTGGGGGCAGCAACTCATTCCCTAGTAGGAATGCCACCCTTTCTGAGCCATGGCCTCAGAGTTGGAGGTGCTAATTCTCACCAAAGCTGCTTCGCACTTGTTTGCAAACCACCCCACTGTGACCTGGAGGTTGCTGGGACAGAACCACATCATTTGCAAAAAGCAGAGAAGAGATCCTGAGACCACCACCATTTTCTTGACCGCCCTTTGGCTGAACCAACAAATTCTATTCATTACAAAAAAACCCGCAAATAGAAATAGTGGCAAAGGGCAAAGTCCAGCTTCATTCCACTACAAAAAAAGTTAACACATTTTGACAATGACCCCTGCTGATGCTATATAGCTTATGGATGCCTATGGATGGACACCACAGTACCATTACAGGATCTTTAAATGGGTATGCCATCATAGTGGGAAGGATCTGGACAGGAAAAGAACCTTTATTACAGTAGACAAGTCATATTTTTTAAACTTCCTTTCTTTTTAGTTTTAGAAGTTAATTAACTACCAGCAAGCTCCAGGGAAATGTTGTTAAATTACTAGTTTTATTATATGCCGTTCTCTACTCCCCAACTCTAATTAAAACCTTTCACAGTGAATGGCTCAACAACAAACATGCCAGCATAATCACAGAAAGATACATTTTGCAACAACTGAGCAAACTACACAGAGAGTTCAGCAGAAATATAAGCTATATAAGCTATCAAGTGGTTATTTAATTGATTTTTTTCTTTGGCCATTAAAAATGTCACTGTTAGAATCAACTGTTACTGAAATGAGTCAAATCCATGCCCACCCACATGCACTGACTTTGAAAAAACCTTTCCTGATTTCAATGAGAAAAGCAGTTACACTTAGCACATAATACAGTTAGAGCTCCTGCCTTTCAAAAAAACAAAGTCACTAAAAGGAATACAGGACTTTCTGGTTTCCCTGAAACTACCAGGAAGAGGTCTCGTAGTATCAACTGTAGGACTTGATGGTACTTTAAGCAAAAGTTGTAAAAAAAACAAAAAACTGCAACTGAAATTCAACATCTATTGAATCGCTTTTGTCTGCTATCGTATTTTTAAAAAATCAAATGAGAATTATATGTGGCCTGCCTTTTACAGGCTTTTCATCTTAAGCTGCAGAGAAGGACACGCAGCATGCACAATTCAGATTTAGGTAAACACCGCACCTTATTCAGTGGAACGTCAGAAACCTGGACACAATTGGGATAGTATAACTTCTGTTCTCCTTTTTCACTTCTGTGAATCTGTGTGTGAAAACGTTATTTAATCCATCATCGGCGTCTTCCTAACAAGTGCTACGAAAGTGCTGTAACGCAATTAAGGATGCAAAAGTTGACTTAAACTTCTCAATTTTAGTTTCCTCTGAACCATCATTTTTAAGAGTAAAATAAAAGGGTTCATCTTTTAATATAAGAGATTAAAAAAGCCACATGTCAGCAGCATTTCATATTTGAGGTGGTATATTCATACATAGGTACAGGACCTGCATATCATGTATACAGTCATGCTACTTTTTCCTCTGTGTAGTCGCCCCCCCCCCCCCCCCCCCACCCCCCCCCCCCTCCCCCCCCCCCCTTCTTTTCCAA
>VOQK01000231.1:17274-27344 GCA_015052645.1 Benitochromis conjunctus | reverse complement strand
TGTGTGTGCGTGCGTGTGTGTGTGTGTGTGTGCGTGCGTGTGTGTGTTTGAGGGACAGAGACGAGGTACAAAGAAACAACAGAGATAAAACAGCAGGGAGAGCCAGTCACCTGCTTTTTCTTGTAGAAACCCTTTCTGTCACAGTTGGGTATGCGGAAGCCTCTCGGGTTCAGCACGTTGTTGATTTTAAGGCTGTTAAGGATGCTCTCCATCTCCCGCCGACATGGCCCCTAGCAACATAGCAAACAAAAGCATTAATATTAGGCCGCCATCCTTACACAATCACAAACAGGAAGAACACTGGGCACAGCCATGCAAGTTCAAAAGTTTGTGGTGAACATCAAAGTCTATAAAAGGTACCGTGTTGAAGCTTTAATGTTTTTATCCCACTAATCGGCTCCAAAGCTACGAGCTAAAGGTATCATAACAATTCTGATGTAATCCATTATACTCATACAAGGTGAAATCTTTAATATGCTTAACATTCCATTGAGCTTCTTGAGTTTTCCTGGAGTTTTCAATAAAGTTCTGTAAGTTTGTGCAATGTATACTGAACCAGTGTCGAAGTGCAGAAACAAACACACTGTAAGGTCCAGGTTGAAGAGGTTAAATCCCAAAATGAGATAGCCACTTTGTGAAAAAGTGGTACCTTCTGTTACAAAATGTTTGTAATCAAAACTGCTGGTGTTTAAACAATAGTAGATAACATAAAAGTACCCTGTGGATTTTTGGACCACAAATTGTACCGTATAGCTGTGCTATAATGAGAGATTTGCCATATTGTTTGTATTTTGTTTCTTCCCTGCACGTGAAAGAAGCTACACATTCATACCACCTACCATGGCTTGACAGTATGCATTTATGCCATCATAGTTGGGCCACAGTGGAATGTGGACCCACTTTATCTATGAGACAAACCAGTTAATGCATAGTTTGCTTCTTTATAGGGAGCTTTCTTTTTTCAATTCAACACTAAATGAGTGGCAGAAGTTGATAAAAGTTGATATAGTTTGTTGAAACCTGGGTTACAAATACTCCTCAAGAAGGTGCAAACACAAATCATCCTTTACATTTCACTGCTTCAAATGGTGACGCAGCACGGTGGCATGCAACCAAGCATAATACGTGGCTTGATTGCAGCTATTGATTTGAACACTCTTGTATTTTTACTGGTTATATGAGAGCCATTATGTCTTTGAGAAGCCAATGGCATTTCTTCAAAATAATTTATCCAGAGGTTTGTTGTTTGAAACACGGTGAAGAGTTCTGTTCTGCATTTTCAGAAATGCAGTATCAGTATTTCAATATTCCAGAAAATCCTTATATAAAGAGTTTTAAGCCTTCAACCAAGCTGATCAGTTATAGGCTAAATCATAGTCATAAAAAGATTTCAAGCTACAAGACTGTACATATTTACTTTTGATGTTGAAGGAAATAATGCATTGCAAATCCCTGATTCCACAGTGAATGACTTCCAACCTTTTTCTCAAATGTAACTGTTTTCATTGTCAGTGTCATATAATAATATCTTTGAATACATATTGTAGTTTGTATTGTACATGTGTAGTAAAGTGACCTGAAGTTCACCAGTTTAAATATTTGTGGTTGCCATCACCTTCACCAATCAGAAACATCTCTGTTTCAGTTTATGATTGTGGGTAGCATACTTATTTTCCATGACACCATGAATAAAATGCTTTTGTATTAAATCAAGGCTGATATCATGCTGACTTTCTACATTGTTCCATAATGTTATAGCTCGCAGTGAGTCTGCTTTTATGGTTACAAAATTATGGTTCATAATGAAAATCTCTGTGGAGAATATAAATGGGATTTTTACTTCCAGACTCTCACTGTTACACTCAATGACTGGCCTGCTTTCCCTGGGTATATAATTTTTACGATGCATAGTTTTAATAAACAGTACTTTTAAACAGTGTTTGGAAGTGGCCAACAGAATTGTACTTAAAATACAAAATATGAGTAACTGTATCGTTACAGTTACCATTTAAATAGATGATAATTAGAATACAGTTACTTTGTTAAAATAAATGGATTACACTGTGGTCTTTTCCTGTTTCATATGTTAGGCTATCCCCTCTCTAAATTTTGGTTCCACACTGGTGGAAACCCAAACAAAACAGGATATAAGAGGCTCTAATGTAAGCGTCCTGTTAATGTTGGTGGCGTCAGTTACACAATGGACCCGGAGCCAGCACAACAGAGCCAGCAGTGCACGGACAGGAATGCATTTTTTACTTGGAAATTCTGACACCACTTCACATTTAAAGAAGAAAGGGATGGGCGAAATCTGACGGTGCAATGCAAACTCTGTTTGCAAGCAACCAAGCTGCTCTCAGCGTCAAAAGACGCCACCTCCAACCTAAAGAAACATCTGGAAGCAAGGTCTTTTTAAAAAACTAACATTAGCCTACTGCAACTACCTTGTTTTACTTGTGGTAGCTACCTGGGTTATGTGCCACTTCAGTATCTTTGATGTCCTGTTGCTGTGTGATTTATAACTATTACTGAAGCTACTCACCACTGAGCTAACACTGTTAGGTGGTGTTAGCTGAGGTTAGTTCATAGACTGTTAGACTTGATGGAAAGAATTAACAACCTGCTAGCTGCAAATAATCATGTCCAGTTCTGAAAGCAGACAGAAAGAAAACATATTACTGATAATGAAACTGTTTTCTATACGAGATCACTGCAAAAAGTGCAGCCTTACCCAATGTCCACCCTACTGTTACTCATTTCATATTAAGATTTAAAAATCTTAGTGGTATGGCGAGTAGCCTTCAGTAATAGTAATAAATCACACAGTGATAGTACATTCACGTAGTTGTAAAAAGCATGACAATATATTAAGTAATCCAAAGTATTTAGAATACATTACTCTCATTGAGTAACGTAACGGAATACGTTACAAACTACATTTTGGGGCATGTATTGTGTAATCTGTAGTGGAATACATTTTAAAAGTAACCTTCCCAACTCTGCTTATAAATAATGCAGTTGACCAAATGCTGCTACTTTTGAGTTCAAAAATCAATAATAGTGGTAAGATACAATAATTATTGCAGAGAAAAGAGCTAGCTGGTAGCTCTTTTCTTTTAACTTCTCTGTGTTTGTTTTTTTCCACTAAAAGGCAAACATGATAAAGTTCAAGGCTGATTTTCTCTAAGTAATTATTGTGCATAACATAGGACAGATGAGCTAACAACTTGCTAACAACTCCCAGTTGCAGACTTTTCAAGTAGCAAGTTACTTTCATTTCTGTAATTGCTTTCATGTTTCTCCCCCCACAGTGCAATAGAGCTCATTTAATTGGCTAACAAAAAAAAATAAAAGACAAAATTTCAGCTGAGACTGTGACACTAGAGTCTTTCTTCTTATCTTTGGGATTTATGCCATTATTGGGATGGGCAGCATAGAAGGCAGTGTTGTTACAAAGCAGGTCTGCAGTAATCGTTTTGGTAAACACTTTTTGTTTGACAGCAAATAAAAAATGGTCATAGGCATTTGGATTGCTGATTCAGCTCACAGGGTTGAGCAGGTGACCCATACTGAGCGTGATGCGAAAAAGTGACACGAATTAACAAATTTTTCAGATTTTTCATTATTCAAATCTGTTTCAATCCAGTTCGAAAAATCTGAAATATCAAGCTTGGTTAGAGAAAATAAATGCCGCAAATTTGTCCAGCAAAATTACGAGTTCGTTGTGAATGTCTCCATTAAAAATATTATTAACACACAATATAGTCACACAGATTTTACACGTGTGGTGTGTAAAGGCTTAAATACTGAGGCCTAGGTTTGAAGCTTCCCTGAGGGCAGTTACTGTGTCTTCTCCCTGGTCCTTCTCCCAGCTTTCCCCTCTTCTGTCCACTAGCTTATTAAAGTCAGGCTAAAATGCCTCAAAAGAATACATAAAAAGGAAGCCATGGGCGTTTAACATATTTCTGTGAAATCCCAGGTATTTTTTCTTCCAAAAAAGCAATAATCTCACAGTTTTAACAGAAATCTCATTGCTTGGTGTGACTTACATACTCATTCTCCCTCTTGTTCTCCACAGAGAAGTTGTGCACATCCATATTGGCTCCTCCTGACAATGATTCCACCTTGTAGCTCTGTGTCTTCCTGTTCTCACCCTTCTGGATTAATATGTTGTGCAAAGGAGGCCTGGTGTCCATCGAGCCCCGACTATGCCCATCCTTCACAGTTCCCACACCAGGCAGCACTGTAATTGTCTGGGTGACATTGACAGAGTCTTCGACCTGATTTCCAGCATTTTCTACATGGACAAAGAAAAGGCCTCAATTTAACAATTTTATAGTTTCATACATATAAATTGGTGATTAACAAAGATAAATAGTGACATTTAGTGGTGGATTCTCTGTCTTGATTCTTGATTTAACAACCCTAAAGTCAGTTTAAAAACTTGTCATATCTGGAATAAACTAAGAAAAGACAGATTGTTAGGTCTTAGGTTGTCTAAATGTAAAGAAGAACATTTTGGAAATCTGAGCCAGCCTAGTCCAAGTTTCATAGACAAGTGATACAGACTTGAAAATGCCATTTCTTTGTTTAAAGCTTTCGTTAATCTTTAATGAAAACATCTTCTTATTATCCCTTTTCTGAAGCACATGCAGAGCTTAAGCTGCAACCTCAGAATCAAAAGCCAACATGTCATCGCTTTTCTGTTTTGCACAGAAATTGCCATTTTACAAAATGACTGCAAAATGCTTGCTTGTGCTTATTCAATCCAGCAGGAAATTCTTAACTGTGTATGAGGAGCCTGTTAAAAGCAGACAAAATAAAGTTAGCTCATTGGATTGTGGGATGTTTGGAGCCAGAATTGAAGCCAAGTAATAAACAGAAACATGACAATTTCATATCCATATCCACAAATTTCCACAGTATGCAGGCCAAGAGATAGAGTCACAAGGAGGAACTGAGCGTAAACAAGACATTTTAAGGACCTTTAGAAGTGTGCATATATAAGGTGGGGAGGAGGCTGGGGCAGGTATATTAATAGCCAGTGGTGTTGGCAAAGATTCCTGTCAAATCGTTAAACACAGCAGAGCAGGGACCATCTGACTGCGAAGAAGAGGGGGGCTTCAGATGTTCCTCACTGAAATAGGAGAGGACCAAACTACCACCCATGTGCCACCCGGTCGACCACACCACCGCAAGGCCACAGTGGAAGGAGCTTACTGATCTCAGAGACGACGTCCTGGAGAGGCAGAGGCATGATGGGAACACACATGCAGCGACTCACACACACACATACACACCCAAACACAGTTTTAAACTGTTAACTCAAAGCAGATTTTGTGTTTAAGAGCTGTGGTGAGGGCGGCGGACGGGCATGTAGGGGTGTAGCTCGTGTGGGCGGGCAGGCTAGCAGCCCACCCTTTCTCTGTGACCACCTGATCAATTAGTGACGCGGTGGAGCTCCACAGTCTCCCAGGCTTACGAGAACTGAGAACAACAACTTGGATGTCAACAACAGCGTGTGCTGTAATAGGACAGAATCAGAAAGTGCCTTTCAACCACAGGCACCCTCCACATGTTTTCGCCCTAAACTTTTCAATAACGGCCATATATGTCCACAAGCAGGGACAAAAGAATTATGCCCTGTTTTAGATTTCTGCAAGCATTCCTTTTTATTGTCAATATAAACTTTTTTATAACCCTTATAGGAAGTCTGGGGTGTTTTAGATTAACACATTACGCAATTTGTTTGTATAATAGCACAGGGGTAAACAGCACAAACTGCGGTGAGGAGGAGAGCTTGTTAATGTCTGGGAGGAGATCCTGTGCTGGATCTGGGGACATGGCTGTGGAAACCGCTGAGCTGCATCAACACACTCTGACCAACAGGGGCACTTGGGGTCATTTTCTTCCTATCCACCTCCTTTTCTGGATCCCTTCTCCAGCTGTGCAGATGGAGAAGGAAACAGATCAATACCCATCTCAATGCCGTTACTGGTAGTTCTCATTTTTGGTGGATCTCTTTGCTCCCACATGAGGTTAGTTTTGCCATAAATCAGAGGGTGAGGTAGTGAGAAGAAGCAAAGCTGGAAAGTGAGTGAAAGAGTGAGAACTTTGTATTTGTGTGTTTGTTTATGTTTGTGTGGCATTGTGACTGCTGAGTGCTTGTACGCCACACATTAGTGTGGCCAAACCAAATAGCCAGGAAAAAGAAAACACACACATAGGCTCTTGGGTGCCTGACGTCATTTGTGTGCCCAGACGCACAACCATGTGTATTCACATGTAGGTGACGTGTGCCATTTGACTAGTGTGAGCAGCAGCTATACATTTAAACAAAAGACCATGCACATGATGGCTCTCAGTTGACAGTTAAGAAATCTGACATTGGCATTCAATGCTAATTGGCTGTGATTGTGTGTTTGAATACTTGCGTTGGGAATTTCATCCCTGTTTTGCCAGACAGAGGTATGAAACATAAGGCTGGGAGGCCAAAATCGGCCGGCAAAGACTCCAATTCGGCCCTTTGGAGAATGTGAAGGACATACATTTTGGACTTTTAACTGTATTGTTTTACAACTTTTCCTATTGATAAAGACCTTTCTCACATCCAGTTATACTAAATCAAAATAGTTAAGTTATACATATCTGTATTTTACACATTTACTACTTACAATTTAAGCCCAAAGTTGTGACAGATATTTTCCATTTACTACAGAGGGATGTAGAAAGAAATGAGTGAGGGGAATTTCGCTGGTCCAGTCCACATAAGATCAAAGTGGGCTGTATGTGGCCCGAAACAGCCGGATCTAGGCTGTCTGATCTAGGCTGTCTGTACCAGGGAGGCACATACTTTCATGCTGTGTCCAAGAATCCATTAGCTTTAACATAAGGGCTTTACAGCAGATAGGGACATGGTCTGCACTTGGCCTCAGCTAAATACTATAAACCATAAACTTACAGAATATAAATGACAAATTCTGGTTTTAGGGGACTCTGTGTGCCCCGTGTGTGCGCATGCCACTGTGTGCATTATGAAGAAAGGGAAGGAGCAGTAGTGTCCTCTTCTTAAAACAATTTTCAAGTCCAAAATGGCAATCATAAAACTCGTGTTCTGTTTCCTATTTTGTAGGACAGCAGCATTACCTGACGTGGGACCCTCCAACTTAGAAAGTCACGACTGCTGTTATGAAGCCAACGTTTTAGGAGTCTAGTAGGATTTGTTTAACCCAGGCGAGCGCACAACTGTGCAATGCAACCCCCCCCCACACGCGTATTGTTGTTGTTGCCCGGAGTATACGTTTTTGCATCTTTCTTTGTGCTTTTTATCATAAGCAGCTCTGTCACAGCATCTTTAGCTCAGCCACTATAAATGGCACACATTTAACTCACATTTTCACCAGGAGAGAACTGTTGGACTTTTTCAGCGAAGAGCAGCACCCTAATGGGCAGAGCGCCTGTCATAATAACACTCAGGGGCGCACACAAACATACCCACACAAACACGCACACACGGGCAACAAGGTGTCAGAGAATCATTAAAGAAAAGAAAAGAAAACTCTTCCCACCTTCTTTTTGTGTTGGCAAGAGGACGCTGTTGAGTTTTTTGGACGCGGGACTCGAACACACTCCCCTTCCCTCTAGGAGAGCCTGCAGGGGTCTACTCTCCCCGGGCTGGTGCCGACAGGTCAAGCCGGAGCCGCAGCGCGCCGTGTACACTCCACACGGTTGTCCCTCTCCGAGGGCGCACGTCATGCAGCAGCCGCAGCCGGGCTCCTTCACCCGCTCCACGCAGTCTTTCGGCAGCGGCTTGCACTGCAGGAGCGCGCCGGAGTCGCACGGCTCACATCGAACCACGGGGCCCACCGTGCCGGCGAGCCGGGCGAATGCAGCTAACGCGGCAACCAGACAAAGCACACAGACACCAGGCATTCTGCCGATTAAGCTGGTCACAAAGGGACAGTATGTGAGTTGTCACGTAGGCTTAAGGGGACTCTCTGTGACACAGCGAGCCGGCTAGCCTTCTCCATCTGTATTTTCTTTTACGCGAACTTCTCGTTTTATACGGACAGGGGAAAAAAACAGCCAACAGGTCACACCCTCCTCCGTATGAATAATGTAAACGGAGAGCCCCGATATGAGGGACCGCTATATCCAGTCTCAGGGGGGCAGCCGCTGAAAACATTCAACTCTTTGAATCCTTTGACGTGTTTTACTGAGTTCTGTTCATCTGGTGCGCTTCCATCTCCTTGTGGTGCTCCTGTCAAAGGACAAGCCAAGTTATGTGAGCAGGTTGAAGCTGTTGGCTTTATTTATACTATTTACCCAGTATAAATCACTTTCATTTTCATTTTGCAGGTAAGACAACGAACTGCACCAAGGACAGTTCTCGTGTGTGGTGACTGCTCCCAAAACTCCCGGTTTTTAAAAATTTGACGGTTCTGCTCCACTGGTCGCATCTCCTGCTGGCATCAGTCCTATGTGAGTGAATGTCACTGGTGTCCCCCACCACACCCACATGCAATACTGATAAAACATTCCTCTGGGTAGGTGTATAGGTGGCTTCCATATTAACATACTAGAAAAATAATTTCTTTGCATATAGTGTTTGTATAAGTGTGACCACATGCTGGGCTGTGGGTGCAGCCAAAGAGGTATTGTTTCACTGCTCTGGGCGACTAAAGCTGCAGAGATTGGATGCACATGCCAGCTACCAAGCACGTGCAGACCAGACTGCATACCTGACCCTTTTTTGCTCCGTATCCAGACCCCCTGTGCTTTCCCTCCTGGATGCCTCCACCCTGTCATTGACCCCACAGGATTTCCAATTATTAAAAAGAAAATGTTGTGATCTGCCCCCCTCTACATTCAGCATATCCTTCTGTTCTGCAATAACAAACGCAAGAGGGGGCACACACTGAGAAAATAAAGTAATAAGTATAGGCCGTTGTGTGATTTCCACCACAGAAGCAGAAAAAGTGTTGAGACTCCATTATGAAAAACAAGCACTAGGTAAGGAAACACCCCCAGAATAGCAAGAAAACGTCTCCAGCCGAGATTAGTTTTCATATTACTTGACATGTTTTTTCTCTTTTTGCATTTTTCGGCTTTTTTTGCATCTGAAATATTTAGCTCCTGATCTGTGGCTTGTTTATTGTCTGCCCATCTGTCCAGGGTTGGGTTTAACTAAACTTACAGTTTAGACTAATTCAGCAAAAAGACACTTTTGGCAAACTGTGTCAACTTCTTATGAATACAGAAAACTTCTGGTTTGCGTCTGTAAGGGGTGACCGGGTTCATTGTGATGTGTTGTTATTGTTTGGCTAGCTAAACCAGCCCTCATATAAAACATGTAAACAGACTAAATTGATATGCTGTTCTCAAGTTTTATGACAATTTGCTTGATTAGATATTGCGAAACACAAAGGATATACAATGGCATGTGGCAAAGGTAAACAGACATTCACTGGATTCTCCAAATTTCAAGATTCAAGAGTCAGAACAGAGTATGTTGTAATTTGCCTCGGGACAGTTTGGGTATAATAAAATGATAAAATGAAATCAGATAACTGCTAGCAAAAACACGCACATCTCATTTCCTAAACCATATGTTCAACTCGTCTCTGTTGCAGTCTCAGCAAACTGCAATAAGAGGTACTATTTGTCTCACTCAACGATCTTGTCTTGGTCTTGCATCTGCACTTTTGTCTTTCACCCTCTCTGTCTTCCTCTGCCTCGGGGAATCTGATATCCTCTGGTTATTAATCTCTTCTTTAAAGTGTCCCAGTCAACATTCCTTTGTGATACAGTTTCACAATGCAGCACATTTCAGGCCATAAATCATTAATTGGAAACACAAAGTCACTGATGGCCCTCAGTAACACTGGCACAATGTACTTTATAATTTGCGGTTTTGTGAAGTCCAAAGGTTCGGCACTGATTTATTTATTTCCTTCTCCCATGAGTGATTCAAGAAGTGAATTTCTTTTCTGTCAACATGTGCTGTCTTCATATTCAGGCTATGCCATCAGCAGGCACTGCACTCACTGACCACATTATGACCTGCGGAT
>VOQK01000231.1:0-12084 GCA_015052645.1 Benitochromis conjunctus | reverse complement strand
CAGGCATCTCAACATCAGTATGCTTTTTGCAATTTGGGATGACCTTTTAACATGTTATTATTGGGAGCTGATGACAAGTAAAGGGGAAATTATGGTTTTGTGGCAGTGTGTTGGCAGTCCATGGGCCGCTACAGACGACCCATCTACCTGCAGGGAGCATCTGTTGTCAAATGGGGGCAGTGTAAAAAAAATAAGTGGTGAAACCAGTCTGTGGACTACTCGTCTTTGTGATGTTGTTGGTCCAGAAAAGAAGTTCCAACATACAGAGAGCTGAAGTGAAACCAAGTGTTAAAAAAATGTGTCTGCTAAAGCCACTGTCTGTACCTTTCAGTCTATTTTTAATCTTTGATCTTAATTTTGTGCTTCACCTATTGCTGATAAACTCTGATGTGGCAAAGTTTCTGGTGTTACTTTCTGGTATCCCCAGCTAGCTCCTATTGGTAGTAGTGCCCAAATTTTGTTTGACGCTCATATCAGCCTAATCTGAACGAGACTTGTAGTTTGATTTGCAGTTTTGTGCTGGTATGGCTGCTTAGACTTTAAAAATGGATGTCATATTCAGGTTTGCTGACTTAGAAATTTTACCTTGGAGGAGTATAGTTATGACCTCTGGATGTTGCATTTGTATTCAGATCATGCAATGTGCGTGTTGGGATTTTTGAGGATTGCATGGGTGCACGTTTGCATTGGGTGTGTGTGTTTGTGTTGTTAGGTTATGCTGCATCTTCTTATTCCTGCTCTGTTCATTCTGCTGCTATAACAATGTGAATTTCCCAACTATGGGAATAAAGGTTAGCTTATCGTACATATTAAGAGGGTCATGGATTTCAAATTAAAAGACCTCTTAAAAAAATCTGTTACTGATAAAATGTTACTGCTACAGAGTGTGCTGTCAAAAACACCAACGTGTAGCCCATTATGTATGAGTGTAACACTTTGTATTTTGACACGCGTTGGGGCCTGACCTGACACTGAGCAGGTGTGTGTTTGAATCGGGTAAAAGGCAGCATGTCCTTTGCACCAGCTGCAGAGTGGATCTGTCTGAACCCTACCGCCTGCTAAACCTGTGAGCCTGACATGCTGTTTGGATTGTGGGTGACTGATTAGGTCATGATGTGGAGCCCTTTACACCACAATGTCTCTAAACTCTTACAGTCATGCAGCAAACAGCTGCTCGGTCCACCTATCCATGTTCTTACGGATGTCTTCCATCTTCTGCATGTGAAGGGACTTACAGGCTTTAACAGAAAATTTAGGTGCGGCAGGGTCGCAATGTTCCACCTGTAAGATAATATATGGCACTCACTTTCTGACCTCCTTTCACCAGTTTTTGCTATTATTAGAAACCATATTATGAACAAAGCTTCACATAATATTTCAATGTCAATACATTTGTAGACTTAAAATGACAGTGCTTTCCTAGCTAGTTAGCCAATGAGTTTTGTATTTAGTAATAAGCATTCATGTTGTACATGTATTTGTGTGCATGCATGTGCTACCTGTAAAGTGCAAATTGAATTTTTTTTAAATTTTGCCATAAAACTAGAATGCTTCTTTAAAGATATAACATGTAACATTTACATGTTATTGCCACAAGCTCTTAAAAACAAATGTAGTCAAGCCTGAAAAGGCCAGAGGTCCCCCGGTGTGTGGAAGACACAAAAAGATACAGCACAATACATTTCTATGCTGCTCCAGAAATCATTTTCATTCCTAAACTGAAAATTCTATTCTCCTATTGTGGTTACAGTGTATCTGCAAAGTATTCAAAACACTTCACTTGTCCCACGTTTTGTCATTGTTCAGCCTTTTTCCAAAATGGATTCAATTTCTTATTCACCTTAAAATTCTACACACAATACCCTGTAACAACAAAGTGAAAAACGTGTTTGAAATTCTTGCAAATTTATTCATCTTTGGCAGCAATTACAGCCTCAAGTCTTTCTATGATACTACAAGCATGGCAGAACTATTTCTGGGTAGCTTCTCATATTCTTCTTTGCAGAACCTCTAAAGCTGCATCAGGCTGGATTTGTGTACAACCATTTGCAGATGAGAGATGTTTAATCGGGTTTAAGTCTGGGCTCTAGCTGGGTCACTCACAGACATTCACAGTGTGCATAAGGTCATGAACCTTTGCCCCAGGTTAAGGTCCACAATAACTTGGACCAGAGAAGATTATCACCAAGGATGTCTCGGTACATTGCTGTATTCATCTTTCCTTTGACCCCAGCTTGTCTCCCAGTTCTTTCTGCTGAAAAACATCCCCATAGCACGATGCTGTTACCACCATGCTTCCACTGTAGGGATGTATTGGCAAGGTGATAAGTGATGCCTCGCGTAATCCAGATATTCACACTAAAGAGTTCCATCTTTGTTTCATCAGATCAGAGAGTTTTGTTTCTCATGGTGTGAGAACCTTTAGGTTCTTGGTCACCTCCCCAAATAAGACACTTCTACGCTGATCAGTCAGATTGGTTGAACAGCAACAACAACTATGGGACCCTACATAGACAGGTTTGTGCCTTTCCAAATCATATCCAATCAACTGAATTGACCGTAAGTGGAATCTAATCCAGTTGTAGAAACACCCGTGGAAACAGGATGCATCTGGGTTCAGTTTTGAGTGT
The DNA here is from genome assembly GCA_015052645.1 of Benitochromis conjunctus. Classification (NCBI taxonomy): domain Eukaryota; kingdom Metazoa; phylum Chordata; class Actinopteri; order Cichliformes; family Cichlidae; genus Benitochromis; species Benitochromis conjunctus. Next base: position 9,454 of record VOQK01000231.1, on the reverse strand, counting down.
CATGGCAAAGGCTGTAAACTTATGTAGATGGGGTGAAAAATTAATGTAATAAATTTTTGAATCAGACTGTAACAAGAAAAAATGTGGAACAAAGTGAAGCGCTGCAAATTCTTTCCAGATGGACGGTCTTCATCTTCATTCAGCAGTTAATAACATAACTAAATGTATTTTAATTTGTTACCATGGCACTTATTGCTGTGTTCTACAGGCCATACTCACAGGCTATCCATGCACAACTGTTCCCTTGTCCAGTTCATTTGACTATTATGATCATTGCACGCATACTTAAAAGGGTGGACCTGGTTTGTTTCCGCTGGTCTCAGGCATAGTATGCATGTCATGTGATTAATATCCATGTGACGGCATAGATCTCCAGGGCTTTCTCAATGACCGCTGCCTCTAGAAAAATTGCTTTGTTAAAAAATTAACAAATATGCGAGACGACAGCAGGCTCCACAGTTAAGCCATAAAATGGATAAAATCATGGAATTCATGCTATGTAACACTGAATTTAAAAACGCACGTGTTTCTGTGTAAGTAAAAGAGTAAGACAGAGGTGTTGAGATGTTGAGACAAACTGATGTGTATGGTCCTATGAGCATACTTACAATAATGAACTTACAATATAAAGTGCCTGGAGGTCACTACTGTTGTGATTTGGTGCTATATAAATAAAGATTACCTCTGCAGTGCAGCTCAGAACTCGTGATCCTGAAAAATTCGCTCTGTAAAACCTGATTTAACTGGGAAAACTGTGCCTCTGAGTGTCAGCTTTTGTAGCTTCTGTTTCACTGTTAGGTCCTGACTGACCACTGGTGGTCATGAAATATTAATGGAGTCCTGCTTTTGGGCCATGTTTGCAAATTTGCGCTACTCTCCAGCTCTGGGTACATGCTTATGGATAATAAACCTGAATGGCTGAAAGCAAAAAACGCAACTTCAGCACCCTTTGACACTTTTGTCAGACGGGATTGGGCTTCACTGGTGAATCTGACTAATAACTGCTTAAAGTCGGGCCTGCGTGCCTCTGGGCAAATTAGCAGAGATGCTGATTGAGACAGTGGTGGTGGTGGGAAGGAGTGGCAGTAAAAGGTTGGTAAAGTAAATAAAGTGGGCTCCTTTTGTCAGCAATGGAAAAAGAGAAGAACGAAAATGTAATCTCACTCTGGCTTTTAAATCTTAACTCCCATGCGAGACCTTGAGAACAACACGTTTCCCATCAAGTGGCAGATTAATCTTGTGTAACTCATGCACGGTCATATCCTGTCCTCTCACAGTGCTGGGAAGGCTGCGTGGGAGAGATGACAGGCAAGATGCTAGGAAAGACTCTAAGTGTGCATCGTATTATCTGATTTGTGGGAAGTGTGGCGGAGAGCAATAATAAAGATGCCAGGAGTGAAACTAAAATCACTGTCTGCAGCCTCCTATTATTTGTGTTTCCATGCCACCTGGTCTGCGTTGTACGGCTGCAGAATGTTGAAGTGACGTGTTCACACAAACCTTGTCAGGAGAAGTCGCTTTTAACAAAGTCTAAATCATGTTAATGGCTAATTCAACAGATGTTCCAAACATGACAAGAACCTGTTAGAAGTAAAAAGTAAGTTGCATAATGTCAGTCTCTGATAATCCTCCAGTGCTCACTGCTTTGGGTGCAAGGGTGACCGATGATTTACTTTTACTCATTTTTACTTTTACTCCTCTTTTTTCATTTTATTGCTTCTGCCGAGGATGCTATGTGACTGATTCGGCTTGTATGTTTGTCTGTGTTAGCAGGATTACTTTTTCTTTCTTTTTTTTTTAAATCAGTGCAAACTAATAGGGTAATTAACTTTTTAAGTATATGCAGATGCAGAATTTCTTTTTTTTTTTTTGAAGGATTCTTTACCTTTAGGTAAAGAGAAGGCAGAATTCAACATTTCATGATATATCTTTACACATATAAATTCAGAAAATCATTTTGATGTTATCTTGAAAATATGTCAAACTAATCTTGTTCCGTGTGCTGTTCTCCACCGAGGAATTTTTTCACTGCTTCTAATGTGTTACTCCACCCATGCCTGTTAAATGAAAGGAGATTTCAATCGAGTCCTCCTGTGTTTGTTCAGCTGTAACTGAGCCGGAGAGCTGCTGGTACTGTATACAGAACTAGCTTCCTTGCTATCGGTCTTCGAGATGCTTGGGGTCTGCCTGCCTCTGTCCTACTGTGGGTTTACACAAATTACCACTTGTTAGAAAACTTTGGTTGCAGACTAACGAGTTCCCATCAACTTGCTGTCTTCACTGGTGCTACTGTTCTGCTCCACCCCATCCCCTCTCATATGAGAGTGAAGTTGACCCCCCCCCCCACCTTCTTCAAATCCAGCAAAAGTGGTGTTAAATGTTTGTGCTGGTTTGTGCTGCAAAAATTGTCGTTTGTGCCGCTATCATTTTAAAGATATTGATAAAAGTTTCTAGGTGTGCCATGCTTATATGTCATCCAAGGTCAAGCAATTTGACCTTGGATGACCAATTTGACCAAACAATTTTTTGGAAATTTTCATCTCATCGAATAAAGACAGACAGTTTTTCTGTTTTTGTTTTAAAGCTGTTTAGGGTTTGATGCTTTGATGCTTTGATGCTGGACCTAACTCATCAACAGAACCTCTGATTTGGGACCGACTGACACGCACCAAGTGGCATGCCTTTTTTAATTTCTACAGAAATGTTCTCTTATAAATATTTTTTAAATGATAGCAGCACAAACAAAACTGTAGCAGCACAAACCAGCACAAATGTACTAGAATAGATTGACGTAAATTTTGTTTGATTTGGATAAGTGTGTGTGTGTGTGCGTGTGTGTGTGTGTGTGTGTGTGTCTATGTATGTATGTGGTGGGGGTGGGGAGCTGGTTGATCTCCGAAGACCTCTAGCAACTTTTCTTATAGCAGCATATATGTAGCACAAAAGTTTGACACCACTTTCTTGGATTTGAAGTCCAGGATTTGAATCCAGTCACTTGGTTTCTGTGACTCTTTATGACATAAGTGAGAGTGGATATCCCAAAAGGAGCTTTATATGGACATCTCACACCAACATGTTCTCATCCCAAAGCGTAAAATACAGACGATTGTGACAAGTCTTCTGTATTTTGCCTGTTGGGAATGAGGGCAGGTTGGAATGTATTTTTTGTGTGAAATGAAAATAATAAACCTAACAAAGCATTATGCACGTTAAATCTATTCACTTTCAGATCCTGAATCACTTTGGAAAACACTATGTGATGGCCACAACATGAAGCTATATTTTTGTTGAATCATCAGTGATGTTGGAATGGATGGCTGGAGTCTCTGCTCTAAGCGTCTCTTACTGCTGCGAGCAGCAGCAGTAAGGGTACCTTTTGCTTCACTATGAGACGCCTAGGAGCATGACAAATCATCGGTATTTTACGCATTGGGAATGAGAATGCTCTGCTCACACAGCTTTGACTCAAAATGTCTTGTTTCAGACCGTGGATGGTAAATGGACTGGTTCTTATAGCTTTTGTATTCTGTCAAACTACTCAAATCTTCACTTACCCATTCATACAACTTTTTTTCTGTGAAAGTGCTTTCTATCTAACATTCACAGTTTAATGGATGTATTGGAGAACAACTTGGGGTTCAGTTGCTTGCCCAAGGATATTTGTCATACAGACTGGAGCAGTCAGGGATCAAACCACCAGCCTTCCAATTAGCAGATGACCTGCCCTACCACCTGGGCTACAGCCACCCCCAAATGGATAAAGTGAGAAGAAGCTTCACCAAGAAATAGTTGAAAGTTAAGATTATTTTGAAAAGCTACTCTCACGCAGTCCAAGAATTAAAATGTGGAAGCAGAAGTGAGCCTAATAACTCAGAATGGCAGAAGTGGTTTCTTTGGGGGTTTTTCTCCCCTTCTTCCTGGAGGAGAAGTCATTTCTCCCACACCTGGTGGCAATGGAGTCAGTTTGAAATCCATTTTTATAAAGATTAGTTAACTTATGTGTAAATACCCACTGGCCTGCATTTTTTTGGGTATGGCTCCAGCAAATCTACTCCCTTTTTGCACCTCCTCATCAATCAAAGGAACACTTACCTGTCTTCCTCTGCTTATCCACCTCTAGCATGTCTGGTTTGTTAGCCATCATCAGTTTGTTCGTCTGGAAGTCCCACAGGATCTTAGCTTGGTTAGTTTCAACCAAGAGGTTGCATAAAGTGTTACTGACTGATAGATATTTTCTGGTGCACATGTGGAGTTTGTGCATGGTATGCATATAATACTGGCATGTATAGAAATACATGCAATTCCACTTTTGTGAATCTGAGTCCCCACCTTTCCATGAAAACCATGAACTGTATGCCATTTTGACAATGGGACTTCCAAAGATGCTAGCATCTTGCATCTGTTGTTATGTGCTAGATTGTCTCAGGGGCACATCTGCAAAGACTGGTCTTGGATCTTGACTGCTGTGGTAGATCCCAGTCTCTATTGATATTATGCTTATAGCTTGTTCCTGTGCTAATTTGTGTCTATCTTTCAGTTCAGCCTTGTCCAGACATTGGGAGATTTCTTCTATCAGTCAGTGCTACATACCATGCAGGGTGACTGCATTGCATGTAGTCAGGCTGTCAGTCAGGCTGACTCCTCAGGACTTGCCTTACTCTTCGCAGGTACTTGGTGGTTGCAGCTTTCCTAACAGCCTATTCGAGGTTCCCATTTGCCTGTGGGATTCCAAGTTACTTGTAGCTGTCTCATATGTCTGGATCTTCTGGAAGTGCATTCCCCCCTCAGTTCTGACTACCTTCCTTCTCTTTGTTACCATCTGACTACACTTATCCAGTCCAAATGACATTGTAATGTCGTTGCCATAAATCCTAGTGTTGTGGATAAATAAATCAGTGTCTCATTCACTCCCAGCACACAGCTTGATGTCATCCATGGAGAGGAGATAGCTAATCTTTGCACATGTGGACACACCGCAAAACAGAGAGCAAGACTGAAAATTATAATAAAACCCAGTTGAGACTTAGAACAGTAACAAAATGAGTTTATACTTAAATAGACATCGTAAATAACTTAAAGTAATCTTGCAAAGTGATGACACCAGCTGTAACACCTGTCAACATGCTCTTGTTCCAACACTGAGAATTTATTCATTATTGCCGGGATTGTTGGAAAGCAACAATCTTGCTAGATGATGTTGTAGAATAAATGATTTCTTATTCTAACTCTTTTTCCTTGATTTCACCTGAATACTTGCGCTAGTATTAGTGGGTCAGGCCACATCTTTTCCTTCATTTTGACCTGGATTACTCACCCGTAAGATGTATCCACAGACATACACCAGTCAAAGTACCCAAAACAGCCTGTGTTTCTGCTATGGTCTCCGGGACCTCATTTTGCCATGTCACATATATACACACAAACTAACATGGTGAGAGCACAAACTTCATGATCGTGGCTGGTAAAATAATGTTGTTGTTTGTTTTTTTTTCTTCTTTTCTCTCTTTGGGTTCCTGTACGAGGCTTCACACTTGGAGGCCCACAAGTGGGGAAAAGAAAGATTCGAGGGTGTTTCTGTTCACCTAACTTGCACACGTTCAGATTCATATTTCCTGACCATATAGTCTAATGTATTTTTGCCACGGCCTTCTGTGAAATTCCTCATGCAAACTTTATTTCTGACACAAAATATTTGGAAGCTACTTGACATATTGTAGAAGAGAAAGTTAGTGAGAAAGAAAACACACTGTCACACATGCATACGGGATTGTCAGCCTTACACGCACACACATGCTTACACACAGACATGCATATACATATCCTTTCATGGAAAGCCACAAGTTTCTAGTTATATCCCGGGTTTCAAATAAAAAGCGTTTACAGCCAATTCGTTTGCGTAAATGCCATTCCTGTCTGTGTGGAGTAATGTGACCATTTCTAAGCCTTCAACAATAAATAGTTTATTGCTTTTATTTGTCATGGCTTATGTTGTATTGCCAAGCCCTCAAAAGAATAGAGAAAAAAAAAGTATATTTTCCCACTAATGACTGTGTGTGATTTATAGAGTCTGTCTTTGACATCGGGGTGTCTGTACTTTCAAACCAAGCATAATTAGACCTCTGGAGCTGCATGCATCTCAAAACAGATTTGACAGAAACGCTGTACTTCCCAGAGAGAGCCTCTGCTGTGCGGTTTTGGTATGATGCTGAACAGTCAGCGCATGAGAAAAAAACGCCTGCAGGTTTCCCTTCCAAGCACACACAGATACGTGCACGAACACACACAGAGGTCAACGATATCCGCAACAAACATAATGATTGGCTTTGACACACTTTCAGAATCACATACAAGGGGAGAAGAAAGAGCATATAGATTGGGTCCAAAGTGAGGCAGTGAGGCATGAGCTGTTCCCTGCTGAGCAGAGAAAGGACGGATCCCCCTCCCGCCTTCGTCCTCACTGACCCTGAATGCTCACAGAGTGATTTTAACAGGTCACAAAGAAACAGGAGTTCACACTTTTTGACACCCCTCACCCTCCTCTCAGTTCTCCTCCTTCTTCTTATTTTTCTCTTCTGCCTGTCTCTTGACTTCCGTCTGTCTCCATTTCCCTCTCTGTGTGGATGGAAAGAAAAAAAGAAAGAAAAAAGAAACTGTTTCTGTTTTGGGTGCCCGTCAAGTGATTTCTAATGACACACTGCTCTCGTCTCCACAACATGTATTTTAGAGTAAATGAATCAGGCAGTACATGGTCTCATTAAGTTGAAAGTGCCGCTTTTGGCCACATAAGTACATGGTGTCCGGAGCCGCAGCGTTCACACCAAGAGGCAGGCAGAGCTACAACGCCAACATCACACAAATGCAAATGGGAAGTGTTTGCAGGAAGACTTTGAAGGAACCGTGTGTGTTTGAGTGTTGAGCAACAGGACCGATCAGCAGAGAAATAATTTCAATTGACACTCTATTGCCACATTTGTTTATAGGCTGTATTTCAGTGCTTAATTACTTTCCAGACCTCAGCTCCTTGTTCAAAAACGGGTCCTCTGCTAACCGTCACTTAGGCTAGGTATGCCGTCTGTCTGACCTGCTTGCTGGACGATCAGATGTCATCAGAAACCCCCTGCCCCACAAATGTTAGACATCACATGAAGATTGTCGATTATTATGCATAACCTTCTCTAAGAGACAGTATGTCATTGGTAACACTTGCAAACTAAAACTGTCTTACAAATGTCTGAAATATTTATTCTGGCACCATCTTCCCATACTGTGATATTGGCTGACTTAAGAGTTTACTTCAATTTCTGTTATTAATATTGTTCAGCCAACCACAGTGAAAAAAGCAGCTCTTCCTCTGCTGCTAGGAGGTTGGTTGGTGCGTCAATTTTAGGACCACTTCCTTTTCCAGGCATGCATAAATGTCTTTCCATTGTTATGCCAATGACACACAACGTGTAGCCATATGTCCTAATGACATGGGACCAATTTATTGTCTCTTAAAATATATTTTTGATATTTTTGTTTAATTGTATTTTAGATATAAATATCACAGAACCGTTTACTGTTCAACTAAGATAAAACAGGAATTTCAGTAGTAGTTTCTAAATCTCAGAATAAAATACTAATCACAAAACTTAACTTGGAGCTGAGTAAGTGTGGTCTTTGACCCAAACTTCAACTTTAGTGTTCATACAGGATCCATGATAGAGAACCTTTTTGACTACTGTAATGTTGTCATGTTCTGCATATTGTTACTCTGTAACCTTAGTAGGACCAGAAGGACAGAAGACAAAAATACAGTCCCTGCACTGATGCCGGTCTGGTCCAGTATTGATTTTAAAATGACTTTTCTTGTTTTTAAAATCACTTTATGGTCTTGGACAAGTGTACACTGTATGTTTCCCATGTTTTCAATGTATAAACAAGTGCAACCAGGCAGGTACATTGGCAAAGTTCTGCTAGTTGCTCCAAAGTGCAAAGCAAAAACTTTTTGGGGAGGCAACTTTTAGCTTTTCAAGCCGTAAGCCACTGGAACAGATTGCAGGATGACCTTAGAGTAGCTGGTAATGGTTGACATAATGGTGACTGTATTTCACTGTGTGTAGGTTTTACTTTTATTTGTTATTATGTTTTTATTTATTTCATAGATTTGGCTTTTAATACATTTTTTATTATTATTGTGGTTTCTTTATGCTTTCAGCATCACTTTATTCTTCAGTTTGCAAACTTTAAGTGTATTTACAGGCTATTTTAAAATTGACTTTATTCTGTCATGCCTTTTTAATTTCTTTTAAGTTATGGTTGCACATGTGGAGCATGTGCAGGGTATGCATATAATACTGGCATGTACACAAATACATACAGTACATTCAACCTTTTTGAGTTTGAGTCCCCAGCTTTCCATGAAAACCATGAACTGCCATCTTTAAGCGATTGCACACACTGTTTTTCTTTATGGCTTTTTCATGGTGTCCAGCCAAACAGTCACATCTCAATCGCTTTGCGGTGTCTCTGACACTGTTCTTGTTGGCTCTTACTACTGCATGATGATGATGTTGTTGACAGAGGAGAATCTGATTTTCCTGATTTACTCATTTTTGTGTATGTGTGTGTTTGTGTGTATACAACAGCATATGAAGAAAAAAAAAAAAGCTTTTTTAATCTGGGGATTTAATCTGCACATTTACAGCTCTTCAATCAAATTCTTGGACTAGATCAACTTTGCATTCTTATTAATACTAATGATTGTGACAGGCCCCTTGGTGCACCCCTTGGATCATTTATCATCTGAAACAAACCTTTTTCCCCACTCTCTTTATACAAATCTTCTAATTCACTGTCCCACACAAAAAAGGCTTAGGCAGAACATGGATGGGACAAAAAGGTCCACTGTCTTCTCTCAGAGAAGTTATGGCAGGTATGTCAACTGGACCAACCGCCTTTCCACTTTTCATGCTTTTCGTAGCGCCTATTGCGGCTCCTCCAACCAAAGGCCGCGGCAGGCTAAACATGAGGACACAGTTGACGCGCCAAATAAACACAAAATATGCACTTCTTTACTTTTGCTCCTTTAATTCCACCATGCACTGTCCACAATACAAACCAGTACATGGGATCAAATTGATGCAACTGCACAGACTGCACAAACCAACATGAATGCAACCTAAAAACATTACACCAAATCCTATGCCAAACTACAGTAACTGGCTATGGCATGAATCAGTGCACAAAACCAAATTAAAGTTGCATACAACAAACCGCGCTCAAACTGCGGTCAACAGAAGGTTTCTCCTCATGCTCACCCTACCTTTCTGCTCGTCAATGTCAGGTGTGGTGAACAGGTGAGTGCGGCCACCTTTATCACATAACACACCCATAAGCCACACCCCACACCCGTGCACCAATACAGAGTGAGCATTTAGACCCAAACAAAGGAACAACTCATATGGCTCCTACA
>VOQK01000223.1:0-10000 GCA_015052645.1 Benitochromis conjunctus | reverse complement strand
TTATTTTACCCTCTATTTCATGAAGGTTTATGGCTGTGACTTTTTATTTATGGTATGGAGCTCTGCTCTTGTTGGTTCCTCAGAGTACTGGCTCATCCTGTGATGTGCAATTGTTCCAGTTGTTATTTGTTCCTCGAAAAGCCTGGAGACAGTTTATATCACCAGTTGTGAGCATTCTTGCAAATATTCTACTGTAGCAGAGCCCTGGCAAATCAGTGTGTTTTTGGGGCTTTGTGTCAAAATAATTTTGCATCCAGAGTTAATTCTGGTGTCAGTGCCTTAATTTGAAACAGGACATGTGAGATACATAATCAGTTATATGGAATCACTACATTGCATCTTTATATTGGAGCTAGCCTTAAAGCTGAAATATTTTTATGTCAAAAATGGATGAAATTCCTGTAATAAAGAGTCTGCAAAGAAGGTTTTACATCCCACTAACTGTTCTAATGTGCCTTATTTCCAGCGGCAGCACAAAACACAAACAAAGAAAAAAGAGAATACCAAAAATAAAAAAAATCTGTCAAGTATAATCAACAGATTTTTATCTTGCTTCATATAATTTGGGGAAAGAGAAGAACAGTGTGTGCATGTTTAAAACAACTAGCATCTGATTTTTGTCCAAAGGTTAAAACTGCCAGGATTTACCCAAATGATATCCTGTTACTTTTTTGGCTTTAACTTCCAAGCTTGACTGGAAGCACATATGGCTTCCTCAGTGCTTATTCTTGGTTTTTGTTAAAGAGCAAGAAGTGCCATGAGCAATCTAAACACCCTGTAGATGTTTCTTGAACTCATTTTTTAAAATCACGCATCTAAAGAAAAGTTCAAGAGAATATGTGCTATTTTCATTTTCATCATAAGCCTAGACATGACCAACGTGAGCATAGTAAAGACCAGAATTTAACATTGTTAGACTGCCATGATCACTGAAGAAAACATCATCTTCCCTTAAATATCAACTAACACATAAAGATATTCAGATGACAGATTCATCACCACTACTACAATAATCATAAATACTCAATTTTGTAAAAACGGAGACACATGTTGTCTCAGTTTTAGTTGACTGTATCTCATTATGGTTTATTTTTTGCCAACACCAATAATGACCAAATCATAGACTGTTCAATCTATATGGAACCTTGGAGAAAATGTCTACAGGCTTTCATTTACAAATGTTAAATTAAAACGAAATGATTAGGTAATCATTCACACTCTTCTATTTTGTAAAATAAACGTCTGTGTTTTTGCTACAACGGCCCTGCTAAAAGCTCTGAAATAACCAAATGTGGCTAATGTTAGCACTAGCAACTGGCAGAAACTGGGGCTGAAAAGCCGATGTAACTAATGGAAAAGTGCCAAAAACGGTGACTGACCACATAAGGCTAGTTCCAAAGGAGAGTCAAATCAGTTAGAACAAAATGCCGAAGTTTACCACAGAAATAAAATTGTTTACAGACTAGTACAAAAATGAGATTTCTTCTACATAGCCAAACTCTCTTTTTGTGATAACTGCATTATAGGTGCCTTAGGTGCTTTGAGCTACAGTAGTGTGCAAAAATCTGGAGTGACCCCTAATTTCTATACTGTTAGCTTCCAAAGAGCCTGACCAATAGTTATTCAGGCATTTTAAAGGTCTTTCAAAGTTTTTCTTTGGACATTGGCTGCCTTTTTTCACTTATTTTCAGTCTAGCTGTTGTACATTCAGAGGGGTGCCTTTTCTGTTTATCATGTCACTTAATACTGACCTATGAATCATTCACAAATATACCTCAACTCAAGGGATGGGCAAGTGTTGTGCATTGCAAAATAGACAACTTTGCAACAAAAAAGAAAAAAGAGTTACATCTTTAGGGACTTTGCTGCCAGCAGTTTGTCACAAAAACATATTAATCTTTACCAACAGTAATACAGTTGTTTTCCAGAAAGCTATTAGCCAAAAACTTGCCATATCTGCGAAGACCTGATAAAGGACCCTGGAGATGCATGTATGCCTTAAGTCTGTCTGTCTACTGTTCGCCAAAGCCTCATCAGAAAAGTCTCAGTAGAAGGGTGGCTTGTCAAGAAGCCTTTCATATGGAAGGGAAACAGGGAGAAAAGGCTGGAGTATACCACATTACACAAGAACTGAGCTGAAAATTAGTGGCAACAGATTAAGCGGTTCATTTCAGCAAGTGGTGTTGCAAAACTGGTTAAAATGGATTATGCTGTAGCATTAGATTTTGATCCACAATGCAATACCATCTAAAAAGTATCTAACTGACATGTAAATGATCCAAAACTCACCGCCAATGCAGTAAAAGTATATCTGGATAGAAAAACCCAAAATGGAAAATTATTTGCCATGGATTGGCCTCCCCAGTGCCCGGGGCCTCAACATTGAAGCAATCTGGGATCATCTTTAAAGAGAAACAAAACAAAAAAGCCACTCAAACTTTAAAGAACAATGAATCTTCTTTAATAAGCCTGCAGAGCCATTCATGAGAGTCCCAAAACGTGTATTCTGTTCATCTGGACGGAGTGTTTCAGTGGGAGAAACGTTTCGTCACTCGCCCAAGACTTCTCCCCCTGAAAAGTCCACATGAACAGAATACATTTTTGTGATTTCCTTACCTGGATGATTGCATTCATCAACATATATTCCTGAAAATCATGTAAAACAAATTATAAGAAAGCTTTCCTAGGAAAATTCAGGCTGTCCTGAAGAGTAAATATGGACAAACATTGACTTTTAGCCTTGTTACAATTACACAGTCTGTTTGCGCCTTAAATACTATTTTCCCTGTATGTTTGTAAATGATTTAATGAACCACTGCACATTTTTTCCCATTTTCACAGCAAAACTTAAACAAATTTGGGGTGACTCAAGACTTTTGCACCATTGTAAACCTGTATCTGTTAGTGTCATTTCATCTGGTTGAAAAGCGGTTGTTCCTGAGTTTCTCAAGTAAGTTGATTTCTATTTTATGCTTATTGTTTTGCTAAAGTTAGCATCCTATTTAATTACAGCTCCCCCTTGCTAACCCAGCACGGTAGCCCAAAATAGCATTAGCTGATATACCGTTTCCTCAAAATATGATCACATTGAACTTAAAAAAAGAAGTTAAAGTTTAAAACATAAAAACGCCCCAGAACAGGATGACAAGACGGAGATAGTCACAGGATTTAAAATGCTCTTCTACACAGCAGTGGTTGACGTAATGGTGGCTACATCTTTCAGTCTACACACAATACAGTGTCTGCAGCCTAATAAGTATTTGCCTAATAGCAGTGTATCAAATGACAGTCTGAATTAGTGGCTAACGTTGGCTTGAGCTCACCAAAAACAAATGTTAGTGGCTAGCTTGGGAATACAGAGTATAGCTCAAGAGTAAAATTTCTTGAGAAATATCAAAGTCTTGAGTTTGTCATGTTACATTTAAATGTGATGATATGCTAATGTCATGCTGACGTGTTTCTTTGGCCCCTTATTGGAAAGCCATACCAGTTAATTCCAGGTTTAAAAAAACAGGGTGCTGATGTGCAAGACAAATGCAATAATTTTCTGACATCTGTGTTGGTGTCAGACGTTTGTGAAAGGAGGCAAATACCAGCAGAGTTGCGTCATTTATTAATTATATCTTTGAATTAAACTTTTACTACAACTCAAGGGAAAGTTCACTAATTTTGCCTTTGATAACTTGCGCTCATACTGGTAAAACATTTACCCAGCCTTTTTATTTGATAAATGCGTCAAATAGCTAATGTGTAATAGACGTGACATCATTAACTTAACCGGTAGCTCCATTATGTGTCTCCACAGTGGCTGCAGAACCTATCCAAGTGATAACAGCACCTCTCACGCAACAAAGCATCCCACTCAGCCCCATGCTGGTGTTTTGAGACAAATCTTTTTGATTCTCTTTCCCTGTTTCTAATTTCGAGCATCTCTTTTCTTGTGCGAGTGTGAAATTCCCTGAAGGTTTGGCAGAATTCATGACATTTCTCCCATCAGACATCTGCTCCGGCTTTCCTCTGCAGTTTCATCTGGCAGGAGATTTGAGCATTGTTTCTGCTTTGTTCCCGCTGCTGGGAGAGAAAACTCAGGCAGTGCAGCCACTTACTGATTGCTCTCATCCAAAACAATTTACAGTGAGTCTAACTGCACAAAATACCTCTGTACCAGGCATCACAAATAACTTCTTTTAATGCTCTGATATTACAAATGCTTTGAATTATGCTTTTCTTGTCGGCACAAATATGAGATATTAAAGTCATTAAAAAATATTTTAAAAAGAGCAGTAAGAGTACAGAAAGAGTACAGGAATATCTGTATTAGATACATATATTATTTTTATTGGAGAAAACATTTGAGAAAATCCATAGCAAAGATGGCCAGAAAGAGGAAAAGTTGCAGCTTGGCCTGTGTTTAAGAGTATGCCTTGGTTTCTCAGAGAATGGCAACATAATAATTAATAATTAAAAACCTTGTGAAACTTTTAATACTGCAATCTACTAATGTCTAATGGTATTTTTTAGTGTGATTTTAATGAAAGTTGCTGACAAAAATAAGCTTACTGCTTAAGTACATCACGTGATTCCAGGCTAGGATATCCAATTCATTTACACACAATATAAAAAAAGAACCCCTCCGTGAATCGCTACCTTATTGTGGTGGAGGGGTTTGTGTGTTCCAGGGATCCCAGGGGCTATGTTGTCTGGGGACTTCTGACCCCTGGTAGGGTCTCCCATGGCAAATTGGTCCTCAATGAGGGACCAGACAAAGAGCGATTCAGAAGACCCCTATGAGAAGGATCTCATAAGGATCATCAAGGGAACAGTTCCTTAACCTGCATTCATGCTCGGAAACCCTCCATTGTGACTGAATAACAACAACAATTCTGCAAAGAACAGTGGGTCAAAGTTCCTCCATGCAATGTGAAGCACTCATTGCCGGTTATCACAAACAGCACAAGCAGTAATTACATTTAGGGGGCAATTCTTTTTTTTCCACATAGAACCAAGCAGGTTTGAATTTTATTTTTCCTTTAACAAATGAAATCATCGTGTAAAATCTGCATTTTGTATTTACATGCGTTATCTTTTCTAAGATCAAAATTTGTTTTGATCTGAAACATCTGAAATTATGCAAAAACACAAAGAAATCACACAGGAGGCAAATCATTTTTTCACAACACTTCCTGTGAGCTTCCAAAAAACACTTTTTAGCCGGTTGCCAATCAGTTGTGGAATACATTTTTCCCCCTAACAACCAATGGCTACTAGGAAGTCACCGACTGGTCTCAAGGCCTGCATGAATGGTGCTTTAGCAATCAATATCACAGCAACTGTCAGCAATCATTTGCAACTGGTCAGGGAATACACATTTTTCCCCTGCAACTGGTGGCTGCCAGATGGTCGCTGTCAGGTCTCTAGGCCTGTGTAACTGAGGCCTAGAGTGAGGGATTGAGTTTCAGTTTAATACAGAAATCATATCACTCAGCCATGGTCAGTACAATTAGTGTAAGCAAAGCAAGGTAACAGATTCATAATTAAGTTTGGCATAACTTTATATAAAAAATGTTGAAGGTTGTATTTTGTTAGACTTCAGTACAATTGCAGGGGGTGATACCTTGGTTGCAAAAAGAAGTGCAAGTTCTTAGAAAGAATGGATTTAAATATCCATATTTTACATAGAGTCTATAGCAGGGATGGGGAACTCCAGGCCCCAAGGGCTGGTGTCCTGCAATTTTTAGATGTCATCCTGGGTCAACACATCTGAATTAAATGATTAGTTCATTACCAGCCCTCTGGAGAACTTCAAGACTTGTTGAGGAGGTAAGTTAGCCATTTGAATCAGCTGTGTTGGATCAAGGACACATCTAAAACCGGCAGGACACCGGCCCTTGAGGCCTGGAGTTCCCCCACCCCTGGTTTATAACAACAGTTCTTAAACTTTATCTTGAAGCCTCCACTTTATAAGTTAAAACGAGTTTATGCCCCACTATCTTGAATTTGTATTAAATCCAGACACATCCAGGCTTTATACACACCTGAATACATACACGTCCATCTATTCAAAAACAATGACAGATGAGTCAAAGTGATGAGTTGTACGTATTGTGTATGCCTGCAGTTAATCCTGATAACCAGAGTAATCCGTCACAGTTAAAATTGATTTTACATTTGTCAGAGTTCTCGTGGTGTCATCGTACTGTGAAAAGTATGTATTGATTTAAAAAACATGGACAGTGACACTGATGAAAATTACTGACAACCACTTTTGGCTGTGCTACATTTTTACGTAATGCAGGGAGCTTCCATATGGCCCTTTTTGCAAAGTCTGTGTTTACATATTGTTTTATCTTCTGGGTTCTTGCAGCATAACTTGAGAATGCAACTGATGTCAGAAAAACAGTTAAACAAAAGGAAAAGGCATTAAAGGATCTAAAAATATGTTCTGGTATTGGTAGGTGATAGCTATTATAAAGCATTTCCCCCAGCTGCCAATACGATTTCGTCTGTCCTCGTTCAGGTGGAGGAAATAGGCAGAGAGTGGGTCTGTGATAGTTGCTGATACGTATAATGAGTTTTATGGGCCTACAGTTTATAATCTGTTAGTGTCTCCAGCTGGCTTCTGCAGCTGGCTTTACAGGAGAGAGGAGAGATAATGCTTTTTCCATCCCAAAAGTGCTCATAAATCTACTCCTATCAAATCGAGGATTTTATGTCAGCAGTCATGCAGGTAGATTTTTTTTTTTTTTTTTTTAAGAAAATGAATTTTATACACTTAAAGAGCAGTAAAAAGTAATCTGATGACACTCTTTTCTTGGTATGCTAGAAGTCTGTGCTTTGGTCCACTTACCTTATAATTGATTTGTAAGATTATGAGTATATAATTAGGCATAATAAATAGTCTTCCTAGTTTTTTGAATTATATATATATGACAAGTCTCTTGTACATGAAAACTGCAGTTCCCCACTTCACCAGGTGGGGGTAATAAAGGACTGTGAAGTAATCTTATCTTTCAAGCAAGGGGCATGAGCTTCAGCACATCCATTACAGAAAGGAGATAATTAAAGGCAATAACTTGGAAAAAACAAAAAGCAAAAAAACATGACAAGAGTGTGTGTCCTTTAAGATGTGCAGCAGGTACTGTGATTCAGTGTCTTGCTGAATTCCATGGGGGTTAGAGGGAACTTGGCTCAGCTGTCAGACAGTTCCTGTAACTTCCCAAACTCCAAACATTCACATCATTTCCCTCACTTAACTTTAAGAAACTAACAAGCTCTGCAGAGCCAGATGACATGAGCGTCAGCCAAAAGCTTGTAGATGGATTGAGGCCCATCTTTTGAACTGAAGTTTCATTTTGACTTTGTGTTTACTTGATGTCTACTTACCACACACACACACACACACGCACGCACGCACGCGCACCCGCGCCATCTGACTAGGACACATACTTTTGAAATACAGTCAAAGATCCACAGGAGGAAACTCAGGCAGATGCCATATGTTCACATACCTCATAAAAAAATTTGTATATAAAAGCTTTCACATAAAGAGTACGTGCATGTTCTAATTGGTTTTGCAAGTGCAATGAAAGTAATTGCATTAAAAAACTGCTTGTAATTTGAGGTCCTTAGAAAAGCTATAATCTTGGCAGCAAACACACCTATATATTTGCTGCGTTTGATGAGATCTGTGAGCACAGCTCTACTCTGATTATTCTTTACTATCTTTGCATGTAAAGTGCATTTCAGACTGTGAGGACATCAGATGTAGTGTTAAACACACACATGCACAAACTAAGAATATTGCAGTTTGTCGAGATGGTTGGACAGACTTTCTGAAAGCTTTAAACTACATTTGTTTGAGTGTTATCATTTGCAATCATTCCTGTAAATATGGCTAGTAGTCAGCCTCTTCTACTGCAGAAGGCACATTGCCATCTATTCTAATTAGCACTAAACAGAACACAGCTCAAATTATGTAGAGTAGGACACTTTCCAGATATTGTGTGAATAAAAGAACAGAAAATCTCTTTTCCTGGTAAACTCAAGCGATTTCTAACCTGTGGTTCTCTTTCGTCTCCAATAAAACGTCACCTTGTTGCTGTTATTACAGCCTACAGTTATGTTGTAAATTAAGAACCTTCTAGCGGACGTATGAATAGGCTCGTGTAAAATGTGTGCTGCTGTCTCATCACCTTGGAAATGGGACAATTTTGGCACACCGCTATTCAGAAAACGCACATTTTTATTGCTGCTTTTTGTTAACTGAAATTGTCCTGGGTAAGACTAAAAATGGTCCATTTCAAATACAGTTGAGAACTGGGAGCGTTTGTGCCACCTATCTCCAATTAAAGTGTTGCTCTATTAAAGAAGAAACACTTTTAAAAGTGAAGGGCAAGTAAAAATGAAACTTCAACGTCAAATACTTTCAAATACTGTGTGACTTACTGTAGGCCCCTATCGCCTCCTCCTACTCTACACTTTCTTTGATAGAAAGTAGTTGCAATGAAAAAACATTAGCTCTGGAAACTTCTGAAAATTTAATTCACTGTCCAAACCAAAAATGTATGCAATTGTCCTGGAGTGTTAGCAGAAACCTCACAGACATCTTCAGTTTTAGATAAACCCCAAGTATTTGCTGTCCAACCCTGCACACATCTACATATGTCTGTTGTACCTTTAGTACTCACCACCATGTTCTGTCCAACCATTTACTCCTCTCTCACACTCTCGACCACCATCACGATCTGCTCTCGTCAGTTACTGTACATGATCTCAGGCATTATCAGCCAGCAACACTTGCCGCTTGTTAATGATGTCATCATTAGGTCCCAGCAGGGATGTTGAGGTCAGCTGAGGAATGATAAAGGGCCCTAATTTGAGCACTAGAATCATGTTGTTAACCCCCAAATTGGCAGCACAAATACGATGTGTGTGTGCTTTTGGAGGAAGTCAGTCCAAGGAGACTTGGCGGCGTTACCGGACGCTGTTCCAACAGTCTGGGTTTCTGTGGCTGAGAAGAGGAAGATGGGTACAAATTGGGAAGCTAAAAGGAAAATAATAGCGTGGAGAAGAAATGAGAGTCCACTAAACATATTATGTTACTGACATGCTAGTCATGTCAGTCAAAGAGTGTAGCTTTTTTACATTTGTTGTTTTGTGTGAGATCCTGTAGGCTAGCGTTGATAGCCATGATTACAATCAGTGCTAATGCTAAATACAAGGGTAGAAGCAGATTACGAAGTTAAAGCTTACTGTGCATGAGTGCAAAAATCTGTAGCTCACTGCCACACGGACTGTATGCATGATTTAGCCATGATAGCTGAGCACAGAGCTTTTAATATTTTCTAGTTTGGCTTTCCATCTATCCATCCTCTTTCTCTTATCCGGGGCCGGGTCATGGGGGCAGCAGCTCAAGCCCAGACCTCCCTCTCCCCAGCCACCTCCTCCAGCTTGTCAGGGGGAACAACAAGGGATTCCCAGGCCAGCCGAGAGATATAATCTCTCCAGCGTGTCCTGGGTCTGCCCCGGGGCCTCCTCCCTTTGGGACATGCCCAGAACATCTCACCCAGGAGGCGCCCAGGAGGCATCCTTGTCAGATGCCCGAACCACCTCAACTGACTCCTTTCGATGTGAAGGAGCAGCAGCTCTACTCTGAGCCCCTCCCGGATGGCCGAACTTCTCACCCTATCTCTAAGGGAGAGGCCAGCCACCCTTCGGAGGAAGCCCATTTCCGCCGCTTGTATCTGCGATCTCGTTCTAGTTTGGTTACTGATTTAGCTATTGTTGAGTTCCTTGCTACGCTAGGCCATGCTAATCGCTTCACAGGCACAGCAGAGAATTATGTCCTACCCACACCAGAAGAAAAAAAAAGCAAACAAAACTTGCAGCCCACTAAAGAAAAGTTTCCTAGTATTGTGCACAGGAGTACTGCTGTCATTGCATTCAGGTAGCTAAGTAGCGGGGAAGCCCAAGCCTGAGCTAATGACTACTGTTGATCAGC
>VOQK01000221.1:7542-22156 GCA_015052645.1 Benitochromis conjunctus | reverse complement strand
TTTTCATCTTTCATCAATTGTCGACTCAGCGACTTTATCAAATATCGAAGGAGTTCAGGTAGAGCCGGCTTTTGTTTTTGTTTTTGTTTTTTTGTTTTTTGTGTCCCGTTCGGATCATTAGCTATCAGAATTATTGTCTGAAGGCCAAGAAGGACGCCCAACGGATTTACTTTACCAAATGGACCATCATGGCTTTGCCGTAGTGATCCATTTGATTGACCTTTGTTATTATTTATTTATTTATTTAATTTTCATATGTTACAGACATAGAATGATTGGGGGACAGGAAAAGGAGAGAGAAAAAGAAGGGGAGGGAGGGAGGGAGGGAGG
Source organism: Benitochromis conjunctus (assembly GCA_015052645.1). NCBI lineage: Eukaryota > Metazoa > Chordata > Actinopteri > Cichliformes > Cichlidae > Benitochromis > Benitochromis conjunctus. Next base: position 21,826 of record VOQK01000221.1, on the reverse strand, counting down.
AAGAGAGAAACAGAGGGGAAGGGGGATAGTGGGGGAGAGAAACACAACAAAGAAAAGAAAGAAAAAAATCCACTGGATCACCTGTTGGAACAAGCAGAGAAACAACAACACAAAAAAGGCAAAAGAGAACAAGCAAAAGTAATGTAGAGCAACACAATCTGGGGGCCACAGCAATACCTCTTCTTGTTCTGAGTAGCAGCCTGTCTGGAGAAAGTTGGTTTGAAGGGTTTAAAGAGCTTGTTTCACACTGAGGCTCGGTATAAGATAAATGAGGATTATTTTTGAACTGTGAATCATGCATAGCTACTCTACCAGAGTCCAAGAATAAAAATATAATGCTGTCATTTAAATGTTAATGAGGTAAGATGCATGTCCCATGTTAACCTTTGTCTCCGTTTCCATCAGGAGGACCTGAGAGGAACCTGTGAGAGGATCGCTGAGGCCGTGCTCGGCAGAGACGACGACTGGCAGATGGGAAAGACCAAGATCTTCCTCAAGGTACTCCTGCATGCAGCCGTGTGTCCATACAGGGCAGAAAAGCCGGCGGGGAGTTGTTCAAAGAAGCTAACTTCTCCCAATTATATCCACACTCTTATTCTGTCACTCACTATCCACAGCTCATGATGGTGAGGGTGGGAACATAAATACACCAGTAAACAGTTGATTTTTGCTCCGCTTTCTTCACTCATTTACTGCAGATCCAGTCTGTCCTGATCCTACTCATGAGCAAGACTCAAGATACTTGAGCTTATCCACTCGAGGCAGCTCGAGGCACTTATCCCCAGCCGAGAGAAGCCAAAATAAATGAGAACCATGGTCTCAGACTTGCAGGTGCTGCAGTCACGTCACACAGCTGCAAACGGGGCCAGTGTGAAACTTATCACAATGCTCGCTGCATTTCGTAAAAATCACCGATGCCCAGGCTAAACGGCTGACACAGCACATCGCATCAACTGCTGTTCTCTTATCTTTCCACTGAGATGTGTTCTCCACGTTATCCAGAGCTGCTTTACATTCTCGTCTTTGTTTGACTCGCTCAGCTGCGGTTCATCCCAGCGGTGAATCTGCTGTGTTTGTTTCCAGTTCACACGTCTGCTGATGGGAAACTCTGCGTGTTTTAGTTTCCAGTTGTCTATTTTCCTATTTTATACAAGCATGTATTGCGAATCAGGTCAGAGGTCATGCCTGTTAGCTGGTCATCCCCACACAGAGGTTAAAAAAACATATCGCCTGGCTCCGCAGTGTACTTTGACATGGAGAGCACAGCTTGTCAAAGCATGTTTTTGTTTACATTCACTCTGAGAGAGTGCAGCACAGCCGTTATCTTCATTGTATGCCTTTGATTTCTTCACTTCTTGCATTCAAAGCGCTCATCATCTATTGTTCCTGGGAATAAAATGTCATGTTGGTGAAGGGGGTGGGTCTTCATCCCTTAAATCATAGGAGATATAATGTGACACTTTCACCATCAAAGTGTTTAAAGATTGATAAGTTGGGGGGTGGAGCACTGAGATGTGTTGACCGTGGTGGAGTTGAGGCTCATCTCTCTCAGGGTTTGCTGCTCGGCCAGACAGGAAGCACAGCAGGAAGGAGAAAGTTCAGAGGGTGAAAGCGGAGCAGTGCTCACACTTCCCCGACAGGACGTGGTCAGATCAGCGTGCATGCGGGTGGACAGATGACGGGAAGAAGTTTTAGGTGTTTACATTCAGTTGTGTGTCATGTTAGTTGAAAACCGTCCGGTTAAAGCTTGTGTATCCTGTCTGCAGCTTACGTTTGATATTTTTGGACAGCAGATATTTATATTTTGCCACGTTAGCTGGAAGTGACAGCTGCTTTTTTTACATTAAAGTACACTGACTTTGATCCTTCTGGAAACGATCAACTAAAACTTTCTCAAACTGAGTTTGAGCAGAGACAACGAACTGCACAGAGTGCGTTTTGTGTTTATTATTCTGTCCAGGATCATCACGACATGCTGCTGGAGATTGAGAGAGACAAGGCCATCACAGACAAGGTCATCCTCATCCAGAAGGTGGTTCGAGGTTTCAAGGACAGGTGGGTCTGCCAGTGATTCTTATCCAGGAGTTGAATTCAGACTTCACACTCTCGGACTGCAGCTTGCGATGGTGGTGTTCTGCGCCTGCTTAAAACCGATGCTTCAGCATATCTCCTGAGTAGGACTGTCATCGCTAGCTGCAGTCCAAGCTGGAGGAGTACGCCCAACCGTGAGACCTTTTCTGGAGAAGTCACTGAAAGTTATCAAGGACTGGCACAGATACACAAGACAGTCGAGGCTGGTCAGCTAACAGCAACAGAACTTTCAAAATAAGAGAGTGGGCATTATTAAAAATAAATAAAAATGCTAAAGGAGCTAGTAATGCTACCTGTGCACTCTACCCAATGTTACGTTAAAACTATTTCTCAGATTCTGGTAAATGTTTTTTTTCTCTGTATAAACAGTAAAACGAGGTCATACAAATAAAGTCTTTTTTTTTTTCATTTCAGATCCAACTTCCTAAAGATGAAGAAGTCGTCAGTGCTGATCCAGAAGACGTGGAGAGGATATCAGTGCAGGAAGAACTATGGAGCTGTGAGCATCGCCTCCATGTTTTATACTCGGGCGGCGGTTTGAGAAAAGTAGAAATAAAATCAAAGCAAAGACTCGCTGAACTGTGTTCCTCTTTGCTTTCAGATGCGAGCTGGCTTTTCTCGCCTCCAAGCTCTTGTTCGTTCCAGGAAGTTGTGCGCATCGTATCACGTGGCCCGTCAGCGAATCACGGCCTTCCAGGCTCGCTGCCGCAGCTACTTGGTGCGCCGAGCGTTCAGGCACCGGCTGTGGGCCGTCATCACCATCCAGGCCTACACGAGAGGAATGATCGCTCGGCGACTGTACAAGAGGCTGAAGGGAGAGGTACGTACACAGACACACACACCAGACACACACACGCACACACACCAGACACACACAGACACACAGAACAGTGCACGTATACGTTTCTGATGCATATCAGAGGAGAAAACTCCTTTTACACACAGTTTTTATTTTTGGAGATGATGAGATCACGTTCATGTCATCAGTTCATGAAATCTAGAGCTCGATAGATTAAAGTGCTTAAAGAATATAAAGTGAGCTTATCATTGAGCTGGAACTATTTAGACACCATCACTTTGATTTAGTGGTGGACTCTTTCATTTCTCCTCTCAGTACCGGAGGAGGCTGGAGGCCGAGAAGATGCGTCTGGCTGAAGAAGCCAAACTGAGGAACCAGATGTCTGCAAAGAGAGCGAAGGCTGAGGCTGAGCGCAAACACCAGGTGAACAAGTTTAACATCTGGCAACATTTAAATCATCAATCAAGCAGAGCAGGGAAGTGGATGATGATAATTCATCATCACGTTGAAGTTCTCTGCTTCAGCACTTTTTAATTGAAATGAAGCAACAGGTACAATATTTCCAGCTCCATGTTTGAATTCTTTGACTCTGCTAGTGCCGTGCTTCTTCATCCACCACTGACCACCTCGACTGTCCTGTATTTTTGGTACAATGTTTCTTTTTTCAGGAGCGTCTGGCTCAGCTGGCCAAAGAGGACGCTGAGCGGGAGAAGAAGGAGAAGGAGGAGGCTCGGAGGAAGAAGGAGATGGTCGAGCAGATGGAGAAAGCCCGCATGGAGCCTGTCAATGACTCCGACATGGTGGACAAGATGTTCGGCTTCCTGGGGACTACCAGTTCTTTCCCGGGTCAGGAAGGGCAAGCCCCCGCTGGCTTTGAGGTGAGCCGGCCAAAGTCTTCCTCTTATTGATGAAGTTCCAATGAACCGTTTTCTCATAAAGGCCACAGGTACAGTTACCCACAGGTGTGTAATCAGTAAAACTGTCCTGTTGGCAAAGGTGTCTGAGCAGGAGGAGGGAAAATGAAACTTCAGCACACAATTAATTCTCATCTTCTCTGCAGGACCTGGAGCGGACCCATCACGAGCTGGAGGAGGAGGACCTGGACGAGGCTCTTCCTCTGCCTGAGGATGATGATGAGGAGGATTTATCGGAGTACAAGTTCGCCAAGTTTGCTGCCACCTACTTCCAGGGCACCACCACGCACACCTACGTCCGACGACCTCTCAAACAGCCGCTGCTCTTCCACGACGATGAAGGGGACCAGCTGGTAGGTCTGACCTCTGACCCCACAAAAGTAAAAATGTGTTCTTCAACTGAAGACACGATCGTTTGTTTTGAAAAAGGCCACATGAGGCTGTTAAATCAGACATAATGAGTGCAGGGGGTTCTGACTGTGTCCAGCTGTTACATACAGTCTGTGCTTTAGCTACTTGGAGACCGCATCAGTGCTCCATGATGCTGATGACTGGTGCGAGTACTAAGACCTGTCACCAGCCAAGAAGGAACCAACATTTTACCTGATGAACTTTTTCTTGTGGCCTGTACGTTTGCTCAGGCTGCCCTGGCGGTGTGGATCACGGTGCTGAGGTTCATGGGCGATCTCCCGGAGCCAAAGTACCACACGGCCATCAGCGACGGCAGCGAGAAGATCCCCGTCATGACCAAAATCTACGAGACGCTGGGGAAAAAGACGTACAAGCGAGAGCTGCAGGCGCTGCAAGGGGAGGGAGAGGTGAGGAGAGAGTGATGGGGGGTAGTGTTTGAGCGTGTAAACGCTAACGTGAGCTTAAAGTGACATTTCCTTTAAAGAAGTTTCAGTAAGTGGAGCAAACTCCAGCTTAGATTTTCTGGTGGTGCTATGGGATTATCTGATGGAGCACCCCGGGAAGCTAAGCGGGGAGTACAAGGTGAATTTAGCATTTAGATTTTCATGTGAAGTTATTCAAGAGAAGAAAAAAGACCATTTATAAAAATGTAACCAAGAATAAAGAACAACTTATAAAGAGAAGAACTGAACAGACACTATTGTTCAGTGTGTTCATGTAACTGATCTGTTTTTAACATTTGTTACTTCATAGTTTCCAGAGATAACGGTGCAGGTCACAGTGACTGTATAAAGGTGAGCTGATTTCCTTCTCTCGCCTCCAGACGCCTCAATCTGACGGCCACAAGAAAAACAGCATCCGACACAAACTGGTGTCCCTCACTTTGAAGAAGAAATCCAAGATCACCGAGGAGGTGAGGGGGAGAGGGAGGTGGGGGAGGATGCTGGTGTGTTGTTTCTGTTAATTTAATATGAGCAGTCTGAGACCACGGAGGCAGAAAATTCGCTCCACATTGTGCTTCTGGATGCAGAGGGACATATGGATTTGAACTGCATTAGCAAGTTTATGTTAAAAATGTGAAGTCAGTTTTTATCTCAAGCTCAGATATATTTATGAAGATATTTTATTTATCAATTTCAAAAGTTATCCATTTTAGGTCAGATCCATAATTTTCTGAATAATCCTGCTAACAGACTGACAAATTAAGATAATCATGTAATCTGATGCTTTTCAGGTCACCAAGCGCCTTAACGATGGTGAGTACGGTCTTCATGGCAACAGCATGCTGGAAGATCGTCCCACATCCAACCTGGAGAAACTTCACTTTATCATCGGCAACGGGATCCTGAGGCCAGGACTCAGGTAAACACACAAAGGCTCATGATGTAGTTTCCCAAACGTACACAAGCGTGTCCTTGGATATAAAAAGTGGACGTGTGCAGGAAAAAACTTGTATCTAAGCCGCACTTTTTATATTTCATAAAATAGACATTCCCAGATGTCACAGCGCCGTGGCCCACTTGGAAATGTTTAAAATTTTCCAGTGGAGCTGCTCTTAAATTCAAGATGAATCTCCTTGGACGTATTAAGCTGCCGTCCCATTGGGTTTTCTTTTTTAGTCATCCTTTTGTTGTATTTGCCATGTATTTATTATTATTATTATTATTGTACATTAATATTCATCTTAAACTATAAAGTGAGTTGACGTGTTTGTGATTTGGCGCCTCATAAATGAACCTGATGTGAATTGAATTTATACATGAAGATGCCATGCAGATAAAAATACATTTTAAATTGTAATTTAATGAATGATGATTTATTTAAAGAGTAAATAATAGTGCAGAGGCTGGTGAATGTGTGAATGTGAAGCAGCGCTCACCGTCAGGATGAAGGGAGACTCTTGTTAAATGTCTCGACCTTCAGTTTCAGTGACGATCTTAATCTGCATTAAAAAGTGTCTCATAAAACTCAAAGTGCTGGTGTGTGCGTGTGTGTGTGCGCCTGCGTGTGTGTGTGCGCGCCTGCGTGTGTGCGCGTTAGGGATGAGATCTACTGTCAGATCTGTAAGCAGCTGAGTCAGAACCCGTCTAAGAGTTCTCACGCTCGCGGCTGGATCCTCATCTCTTTGTGTGTCGGCTGCTTCGCTCCATCAGACAAATTTGTGAAGGTCGGTACATCCAACGTTTAAATTAAAAACACAAATTCTCACTGAAAATACATTTTTGCGTTTAAGAAAAAATAAAGTATTTTTATCTGTGTTGGTATTTACGTATATCTGTGGGTCTTTTGATTGCAGTATCTGAGGAACTTCATCAGCTGCGGGCCTCCCGGTTACGCGCCATACTGTGAAGAACGTCTGAGAAGAACATTTGTGAATGGGACGCGAACGCAACCTCCGTCCTGGCTGGAGCTGCAGGTATAAACCATAGACTGTATATAAAAGAGAGACATGGCCATTGTGACTTCCCCCACCATTTGCTGGAACTGTTTCTTTTTGTGAAATCAACATCCAGGCCACCAAGTCGAAAAAGCCCATCATGTTGCCAGTGACGTTCATGGACGGCACGACCAAAACGCTGCTGACAGACTCAGCCACCACAGCAAAGGAGCTCTGCAACGCCCTGTCGGACAAGATCAACCTGCGAGACCGTTTTGGGTTCTCGCTGTACATCGCGCTGTTTGACAAGGTGGGCACGCACACGGGATCATATGAGCTCCAAGGCATGATCCTCCTTTCTAGCACCTGTTAGTCCTCACGCTCTGGAACAGCTTGGATCATCTGAATGCTTCTCAGAGAGCTTTCAGGACAGCCTGATGATAATGAATTACAATATTTATGTTTATGTAAGAGACATGTGATAAAGTGCGGTGTTCATTAATTCCCCTGTTGGCCACTGCAGAGATGTGAACCTTTTGTTGGAGAAAAGTCACCAGTTTGCACCTCCTCCTGCAGGTCTCCTCTTTAGGCAGTGGGAGCGACCATGTGATGGACGCCGTGTCGCAGTGCGAGCAGTACGCTAAAGAGCAGGGAGCTCAGGAGAGGAACGCCCCCTGGAGGCTGTTCTTCAGGAAAGAAATCTTCACACCATGGCACGAGCCAACAGAAGATCAGGTCGCCACCAACCTCATCTACCAGCAAACCGTCAGGGGCGTCAAGTTTGGAGAATACCGCTGTGACAGGGTAACTACATGTCCTTTGTTTTGTTCTTTATGTTCAAAGAATAGTGCGATACCTGTGCATGCTTTTTGTTTCTCAGAGCTAAAACAGCATTTAGGACAAACACATGAGCTGGAGAGGAAACCACGAGCCTCATCTAATCCTCGAGCAGAAGGCAAACAAAAGTGTTTCCCTCAAAACTAAATGAGGAGTAAAAATAAAAACTGGGAGTGATGGGAAAACGGAGCAGTGATTGCAGCAGGCTGGAAACATTTCTGCTCCAACATTACAACATGGGGGTGTGACTCACTTATGTAGTCAGCCTTTAGAGAAACTGTAGCATCATTAATAAGCGTAATAATTCGGTAATGCTCATGTGTTATGTGCATAATCCACACTGATTAATGTGGGTCTGGCTGAACGGGAGGCTGGACAGGACGAACGTTTTTTAATTCTGTCTCTGTGTCTCCAGGATGACCTAGCAGAGCTGGCCTCTCAGCAGTATTACATCGACTACGGTTCAGAGATCCTCCTGGAGCGCCTGCTGAGCCTCATCCCATCTTACATCCCAGACAGAGAGATCACCTCCTCCAGATCGGTGGAGAAGTGGGCTCACTTCATTATGGCTGCTCACAAAAAGGTGATTATCTCCAGTATGAAGAAGAGGTCTTGTAGATGAACATGATTATCTGCAGCTTAAATTGTTGAAATGCTGAAATTTCAGATCCAAACTAAGATGTTTAGCTTGGACAATATCTGTAGTAGCATGATAAATAAATGTATTTTATATGTAAATGTAATAAACATCTCTGTGCTCAGAGCATCTACACCCAGAAGAGGTTCGACCCTCAGAAGGTGAAGGAGGAAGTGGTGGACTTTGCACGCCACAAGTGGCCTCTGCTCTTCTCTCGTTTCTACGAAGCCTTTAAGTTTTCAGGTTAAATGTTTTTGGTTTTTTTTCATTATTTTGATGCTATATCGCCCACGCCTAGTTTTGATGACCACGTATTTAAAGAGAAAAACTTAAAGTGTAAAAATACTGAACGGTGTTATTGATGCTTGCAGGCAGCAGCATTTATAAGTGTAAGTGAATGAGGGGCATTTTTCATCCTCCTCATTCAATGAGCTACTGTCACTGACAACAAACTTCCTAATTTGAAGTGTGAATCTGTGTGAGTCTTATTATTGTAGTGCAATCACCAAAGCAGTAGAGATGCTACAATAATACAGAGAAACCCCAACAATCAGACGGCCCCCTATGAGCAGGCACTTGGAGACAGTGGGAAGGAAGAACGGTCACAATAACACTGGGTAATATTTTGTACCTGGAGGATGTGTAGCCACTAAAGCTGGTAGGTCTAGATTTCCCACCAGGAAGTTCTTTCCCATACAAGGAAGAGGGGAGCAAGCGAATCAGCGCTCAGGGCACAGAGACTGAACAGGTCTTAAACACACCATTTATTCCAGAGGAGGAAGGAAAAACGGAATTAACAAACACAATTTTACGAAACACTTATGTGATAAAAAACCGTTCTCTAAATGCTAAAATCCCTGTCGACGGGAATAAATATACACTATTCCAAAGACAGCACAATGCTTGATATACACTAATATTCCATTGGATTCCACACGTTCTCCTTCCCGTCTCTGCGCATGTCCTCCCCTTTAACAACTCAATTTGGTGGATAATAGGCCACCTTCTGGGCACGCCCACACCTCAACAGGTGCCTGCTATTGTCTGCCCAGTCCACAGTGGAGTTTTATTTGCATGTGTAAAACCATGCAAATAAAATCAGTACTGTACACAATAAGATCAAGACAACACAAACGATAAACACAAATTTCCACTGTGTGACAGATGTACCGTAACCAGCTGCTTTTCCATCATTGGTCATTTCCATCCGCTGTTCGCTCCTCCTGTCTTAAACAGTGCAGTTAGCGAGTTCTCCAGTGATGCTCAGCAGTTTGTTTGCCTCAAGTGCTGCAACACATTTGTTTTTTCCACCTCCAGTGAAAATACTGTGCTTCTTGTTAAAGTAGCTCCCTTTTTAGATAAGCTGACGTTCCCGGCCTTGTTTTGTTTTGGTCACTAGGAAACGTGATCGCATGGCGTTGCTATAGCATTGATATCATGATATGACGCTTTAATGTTATGTGTATACCAGCATTCCACTAATTTCGATACAGTGTGACACAAAAAATAAAGACGGATATTGTTTAAAGTGGAAAAAAAAAATTCAGTTGTTTATATATTTTTACCCTCTTGGTTCTGTTAATTATTTTCTTATTTATTTTCATCTTTACTTCTCAGGTCCCAGTCTGCCTAAAAACGACCTCATTGTCGCCGTCAACTGGACGGGAGTGTATTTTGTAGATGAGCAGGAACAGGTCCTCTTAGAGCTCTCCTTCCCAGAAATCACTGCAGTTTCCAGCAGCAGGTGAGCCCACCTGTAGTCACCTGACCAATGAAATTCATATCTGACGTGACTCTCTGATCTGAGGGCTGTGAGTGAGGAACGAGGGGGGCTAAGAGTTTCAGCATGTAAAGTGGAGCCTAAACTTAAATGTCGGTGTTTCATCGTCATCCTGGACAGCGAAGCTGGTCAGTGCATATTTTGTTGCTCTTTCAGGGGAGGAAAGCTGCAGGGTCAGAGTTTCACTTTGGCAACCATCAAAGGAGACGAGTACACCTTCACCTCCAACAATGCCGAGGACATCCGGGACCTGGTGGTGACCTTCCTGGAGGGTCTGAGGAAGAGGTCGAAGTTTGTGGTCGCTCTGCAGGACAACCCCAACCCCAGTGAGTCCTGAACAGAGAGGCGCGCTCAGTTTAGAATAAAATAAAATCAGTGTGGAAAAGATTTGCAAAGAGCGCCGTTTTCTTCCTCAGCTGGAGAGGAGTCGACATTCCTGAGCTTCCGGAAAGGAGATCTGATCTTGTTGGATCAGGAAACCGGCGAGCAGGTCCTCAACTCCGGCTGGGCACACGGTGTTAATGAACGAACCAATCAGAAAGGAGATTTCCCAGCGGACTGCGTCTACGTCCTGCCCACCGTGACACGGCCTCAGCAGGAAATAGTGGTGAGGAGAAAAACGTACTTTCTTCCATTTTCAGAGGACAATGTAAAAAAATTTGATTACTGGGCACTTTCATCACTTACACAACCACCTTAGTTACTCCTCCAACCACCTAATGAGCATCAAACCGCCCCAAAAATGGACTTTGAGCATTTTAGGAAGACTATAGCCAAACATCAGGACAAGCAAAGAACAAAAAGAGGATGGCTGATAGCATAGCAGCAAAAACCTCAATACAACTTTTTAAAAATAATTTTTGTTACATTTCAAAACTAAAATCGGAAAAATCTGAATTGGCTTACGTTACCATTTCCTGTCTGAGTTTAACAGTTTAGAGGCCATATACTGTACATAAAAGATGGCAGACTGCGATGTCACAGGTGCTGCCACGTTAGGTTGTCTTTTCTGCTGTACGCGAAACGTGATGCAGTCTGATGTGATCCGAACTATCAGGCGCTGGTCACCATGACACCCGAGCAGCGACAGGAGTCGGTTCGTGTTTCGCAGGTCGTCACGGTAGAGACCGACGACAGAATGAAACCCTACACGCTGGAGGAGTTCTCCTACGACTACTTCAGGTACTCGGGCCGAGAAACATGTTTGCTATACAGGTATCTAAACATTCGTGCACACCTGTCTGAAAAGACGCCCAGTTAAAATCGGTTTGTGCTCTTTATTCGTTTCTTATTTTCACTTCAGTTTGTTTTCAGACTGTTTAATCATTTTTAGTGTAGTGTGAAATTTAAGATGTTTCAGGATGTTCCAGCACGAACGCAACACTTTGTGAATGTAATTACATCACGTAGACATGCCAACCCAACATCTCCACACCTTCCACTCTTTTAACAGAAAACATACTTTCTATTTAAAAACCTGAATTTGAAAGTCTTTATAAAGGCTGTAAAACTTTGAGCATGTAGCTGAACCGCTGTGTATATTCTCACTCTAGAAAACAGAGATCCATTTTTCTGATGATCCTCTGGCCTCATTTCTGAGTCCTGAGATCCCTGTGTAATCTGCTCCTGTCAGGCCTCCTCCCAAACACACCCTGAGCCGGGTGATGGTCACGAAGAATCGTGGAAAAGACAAGCTGTGGAGCTGCACCCGAGAGCCGCTGAAACAGCCGCTGCTGAAGAAGGTCGTCGGCCACGAGGATCTGGCTCAGGACGCCTGCATGTCCTTTATAGATATCCTTTAAACTGCCGATTGGTGGATCACCAAGCAGACTCTGAGCTTATGGTGTGTTCAGACTCACCACACAGCCATGTTTCTACAACTTTCACAAGTATTCACCATTAACAGTAACAGCGTTCGTCTCTCTAAGATTTTAGGGCCATTATAACTGGATGATCTTCTGTGTTTCTATCATGGTTGCAGTTTAGTCTTTCCCTTACAGCATAAAATACCTTTACACACTTAGCTTTTTTGCCCCCTGGAGGTTAAATATCTGCCACAGTCTCCGCTCTTGGAGAATTCTCATGTCCATCTCTTATCATTTCTCTGCTTTTATAAGCAAGTTCATCTGTCGGGGTTATTCCTTGACCTCGAGCCTACCTATCATGAAGTACATGGGCGACTACCCGTCCAAACGGACGCGCTCGGTGAACGAGCTGACGGACCAGATCTTTGAAGGGGCGCTGAAGGCCGAACCGCTGAAGGATGAAATCTACTGTCAGATCATCAAACAGCTCACAGACAACCATGTCAAGTGTGTAAAGTCACTTCAGTCACACTTTCATTTACAGGTTTTTAAGGATCAAACTCAGATTTGTTTTCTTTGGATGTGGAATAGATAATGATGGTGTTTTGTGCCGGCCTGTGCAGAAGCTGAAGGTGAGTGTTGTGTTGCTGCAGGTACAGTGAGGAGAAAGGCTGGGAGCTGCTGTGGTTGTGCACTGGGTTGTTTCCACCCAGTAATGTGCTGTTGCCACACATCCAGCGCTTCCTCCAGTCCAAGAAGCACCACCCGCTGTCTGCAGACTGCATGCAGAGGGTGCACAAAGCGCTACGGTAACACCTTAGACTTTCAGCCTAAAACATGTTGTCATATTTGGTGTGGAAATATTTCTTTTCCAACCAATTTTGCTGCTTTCTGTCATCTTTAACAGAAACGGATCCAGGAAGTACCCTCCTCATTTGGTGGAAGTGGAGGCCATCCAGCATAAAACGACCCAGATCTTCCATAAAGTCTACTTCCCCGACGACACCGACGAGGTCGGACACACAAGCCTGCAGGTGTTAACTTTCTCTATGAATAAAGTTGAGTTTGAAAAATGAGTCTTTGTTTGTCTCTAACCTGCAGGCCTTCGAGGTGGAGTCCAGCACCAAGGCGAAGGATTTCTGTCAGAACATTTCCACCAGACTGCTGCTCAAGTCTCCCGAAGGCTTCAGCCTCTTTGTCAAGATCTCAGACAAGGTCAGAGGTCAACGATGGTTTCTCAGAACCTCAGAGTATTACAGGTTTCAGGAGGTTTTCCTCAAACCAGTACACAGCTCTAAAGAAATACTGGGATTATTAGATGTCTGTAGCAGTCATCACTAATGTCCATTTACTTTTTGTTCCACCTTAACCACAAAACACATCCTCAACAGAAGGAACGTGCAGGTTTTAAGTGAAAATGTAAAGTTTCTGAATGCAAATACATATAAATGCCTTAAAGACACAGTTATGATTCACAGTTGTGTGTGTCTGTGTGTCTACGTACCCTCTGCAGGTGATCAGTGTACCAGAGGGAGATTTCTTCTTCGACTTCGTCAGACATTTAACGGACTGGATCAAGAAATCTCGGCCGGCTAAAGACGGTCAGTACCAGCTACTGCTTTGAAGTTAAAAGTGAAAAAGTAAAACTGGGAAATATTAATGAGAAGTTCTCGTCAGACAACTGTAGGGGCTGTCTGTGTACATGCAACTACAGCAGGACTGAAATATTACCCAGGATTCCTTTGGGTTGATCTGCTCAGGTCTTTAAATGATTAAATTAAAGTCCATCTCTAATCTGTGTTGTTACCGTTTGCAGCATTTGGATTGATTCATTTCAAATACTTTAAAATATTTTAAAGTTAGCAGGGGTGTAACAAACTGCAGATTTGCTGACTTCAGAATTAGGCCAAATAAAATCAGTTTGAGGTTCTTCATGCTGACCTTTGACCTTCTTCCATCTCGTCATGCAGGAATCGTTCCCTCTCTGACCTATCAGGTGTTCTTCATGAAGAAGCTGTGGACTAACACGGTTCCAGGGAAGGACTCCTTCGCCGACTCCATCTTCCACTACTACCAGGTCAGTTTTATCAGACACGCGCAGAGAACGACTCAGCCAGCATGTTTCAGGACTTAAATCTGACCCAAGACTTCCTGATCCACGTACCAGTCATTACTTTCAGTCTGACTGGAAACGCAGATCAGTTAAAAAACAGTTTCCGGTGTAAGACGTCAGCCACACAAGTGCTTTCCACATTCAGTTTCAGTGGGGAGCATATCATTTGATTTTAATTTTTTCCCATCTGTCTGAGACAACAGCGTCTATTTACTTCTGGCCAATCCCTTGGCTCTTATTCTGAAAGTTCAGCTGCAGGTAGTCTGTTCGGGCTCTAGCTGCAGTACCCCAGAACCTGCAGCAGGTGGGGAACTAGAGCTGCGACGCTGAGCTCAACAACGCTGCTTAGAAGAGCTAAAAGTACCGACAGCAGAGCAAGATGGCTGAGTTGAAGTCTCTGTGTTATTAACTGGATTATTTCAATTGCACTTTTGTTTTCCAATGATTATTAAAACATGAGTATCAGGATAGAAACGGCAGAACAATGCTGTTATTGTTTACTTTCTATTCCTCCCTGCCA